>CAEFZY010053134.1:0-39675 GCA_903066815.1 Brachyrhaphis roseni | reverse complement strand
AACTGTGTGCAACTCTGCTGACACAGTTATAACGCTCTTTTTTTACTCCCACAAGTAGAACTCTGTGTGTGTGTGTGGGGGCGTGTGTGTGTGTGTGTTCTCGATAACACTCCGCATAAGCTCGTCTTTTCACCAAGGATGGCTGCTTTTGCAAAACACCACATGGAAAAGGCAAGTCTGGTTCAAAAACAACTGATATCCAGTTTTAAAACATATCATTTCAAAAGAAATCACAAATTTTCCATGATATTCATAAACTAGACGAGTGCCTTAATATTAAACGTTGCTTTGATGATTTGAAAACAAAAAGCATCCTTCCTTTATCTTCTTAAGATAATGGTGGAATATAGTGCGACCAAATTTTGCAGTATGTCAAATTTGCTGCATCTAACGATTATTTTGGTAATCGATTAATCAATCACTCTGAGGATTAATTGATTAATACAATAAAAATGAATATGGCAGCTTGTACAGATTTTTTTTTCATTTAACCACTTATGTCTTTTTGGGACAATATTAGAAATACATTAAATTAACAATTTCATTCTGTTTCTAAACAAGATGTGTTTTGGGTTTTTTTGCCTTTAGTAAATCTCAACCAGGTGAAGCAAAAACTGTAAAACATTTACAGAAAAAGGTGGGCTTTTTCCCTCTTAAATGCAGAATGTATTCTTTTCTTGTACAGTTTTATTTTTTCCTCAGCAAATGTTCTTCTTTTGAGTCTGAATACTCCAGATAACGATTAATCAATTACTAGATTAGTTGATGATTATCTCAACAACCGATTAATCGCTATTAATCATCCCAGGCATACTGTTAATCTCCGTTTGGCCTAGAGCTAATTGCAGAAATCCTAATGAAACCCCAGAAACTGAAAAGCCGTAGCTCTCTCTCTCTCTGTTTCTCGAGCATCTTAAACGCAGAAGATTGTGATGGAAGCACAAGCTGTTTCTCTCTCCACTGATGGGAGACCACTGATGTTTCCTGACAGCATGGGAGCACCATCTAAATCCCTCTTTCTGTAAAAGTCTTGCTTCGAGCTCCGTCCCTCTCTGTCATTCTCCAAGGCCCCCCAACTCTTTCTTCCTCTTAAGGAACTCCGGCTGCTGCTATTATCTCCTACTTTGTCTTCACTCCAGTCTTGCTTCTCCTTCCACTGTTTTCACATTCGCCACTGTCTCCTCCGAGCTGCTTGCTTGTTCTCATCACTCTTCAGAGTAGATCCATACTAAGATACTGCCATGCAGATTACATTACCGATCCTCTGGTCAATCAATACCTTCAGCAAATTAAAAGAGGGACTGGATCTACCTCTTGCCACTGTCATGGCCCGCCCTGGCCTTAATAAGATACATTTTCTTGTTGGCTAATGGCTCGGAACAGATGAAACAAAAGACTCTGGAGATCAAATTGTTGTTTAACAATGTTGCGAGCTTCCCTTCTGTAGTGAGCTCAAAAACTAACAACCATTTGGTTTGTCTGCTCTTTACTCCACATTTTGGATCCTGTCTTCTAGCTTGATTAGGGCTTGCAGGATGTTGTTGTCACTTCCCCTATGCAAATCCATCTTACAACCTACCAAAGGGGAGGGAATGCAGAACAAAGCAAGGCGCCACTTGTAGTTTCCTTGTAACTCATCAAAGTAAATTCATGATTGTATATCAATGTAACATTCAACAAAAATCACTTTACAATATTTCCACAATAGTTACTTGATTGTGCTATAAAATTGCACTGTGTGCCTGGAAAATACATAACACTGCTCCTTTAAAGCAAAACGTATAACGAGATTAAGGACTTGAGACTTAATTTAGCTCATCATAATTCATTTCCGGGCACAAAAGAATGATTGTTTAGTTTGAACAACTCTGATTGTTCTACGGCGCCTTCCTCTGTTCCCCTGTAAGCAATAAAACAAAGCGAGGGACTCAGTCAGTGATTATAAGTAAAAGGTCACATAGATTTTCATCTTGCTGAGGAGAGATTGAGCTGCAAACCGGCTAAGCACCGAGCCAAAATGTTCTTAGAAATTGAGATGGCAGCAGCTTGTTCATCCTCTCCATTCTCAGTCGAACACAGTTCCTCATTTAAGCTCTTCATCAAAAGCAAATAATTCATTAAAATAGTTGAATTGGACTAAAAGAAGCCAGTATCAGTAGAGCTGGTTAGTTTTTAGCATCATGATGAAGATAGTTAGTTTATTGGCCTGTTTGGACCAAATCATTTTTTGTTATTTTTACTCTCTTCTTGGTCCTTTTTGAAACATTTCAAGTTGTTCTGCTGTTATCTATCCAGATTCATCCCAAAATACTCAAAATGTCTGATTGGCAGATTAGCACTAAAAATAGTTAGTTTTATAACTTCGTCCTGGGACAGAAACTGGGGTTACAGATCAAAGCTGTTTGCTTCAAAACGGTCATCTTTCCTCTGTAACGTCAATAAAGCTTTTTATGACTACTGGCCTTAAAACAAAAGACTGACCCTGTTCTCAGCAGGGTGGGGGTCGGGCCGCACAACAGTAAGACAGTCATTGGGGGGTCCATATAGTAGGAGACGCAGACAAAGACACTTCAGATCTCACTGGGATAGCCTTTGGGTTACTCTGTATGCATGTTTGATGCTTTAAGTGGATCTCCAAGATATAGCTTGTACTTTTTAATAAACTTTGGTTGATTTTAACTCACTGACTTTTCTGGAGTCTCCTGCATCAGCGAACCCTAACTGGAGACGTGAAAGTCTCCAACACTATGTTGCCTTCAGTTGTTATAAAAATGCTGAATATATATCAAATATGACTCCATATAGATTTCACTTCACAATTTAATGCTTTAAAATTGTGCCTTTGTATCTTTAAAACACTTGCTCTCTCAGAAGCTCTGCCTTCAGGAAGTCATCACAGCATGGCTCCTCTATTAACCCTTTAACAACATTTTCACCAACGCTTCACTGACAACTAGCTCCAACAATGAGCTCAGCAGATGTGCAGTTCCATCAGGTGTTTGCTAAATCCTGCTGGCTAGTCTGAAGGAGCTGAGTGGGGTGAGGAGAGCTCTGTGAGGCAGGAGGTTGGAAGCTGCAGATTGGAGGAGGAGTTTCATCTCAAAGGCGGAGCTAGGTCCACCCAGGTGTTTTGCACAGCTGAATGGTTGCCATGGGACATTAAAGGATTTCTTACACATAAATGAAAGAATACATGCAACTCTCCATGTGTGTTTTTGATGAGAAAAACATAACATGACGCAAAGTTCAAAAAAGTCAATTTTACATAATAATGCCACTTTAAACAAGCCACACATCTGAATGCTGCATGATAGCTAAAAGGCTTTTCCGCATGTTTGGTGTAACCTATACATAGTTTTGCAGCAAACCACATTAGTTCTTCTATAGTCCGAGGCAACTTTGAAAGATTATGAAAAAAAAGTCAATTTCTGTGGAAGCTGAGAATAAAGAAACTCAGAGTGGTGGAGTGTCCCGTTGTTAGCAAGTGAGTAAGCTTTAAATTACCAGTCGCACAAACACCAAAACTTATTCCACATACACTGTCAAAAAGGTTTTCTCTGACATTTCATGTTTCTCAACATGCCGCTGTTTTCTTGTTGCTTTGACAGGTCAGGTGTATGACTCAGCGGAGAAATAAAAAAATATATATATGTGAAGCAGTGGAAAAGATCTTCAAATCTGGCCAAAAAGCACCTTTAGTGACAAGCTCGGGTGAAGCCTCGTGTTCAGAGTCATGAAAGACTGAGTGCATCCCACACACCGAGTGTGTGATGTACAACTCATGCTGATCTGGGCTCATTCTCAGGCTGGCTGTAATCCTTTCTTACCACTGCCATGTCTGCTCTGTTTCACTTTGCTGCCACTTTTCCACTCTTTCTTTACCATCTCAAAGTGAAATCTTAAGTGCATCTCTGTTTGTTAGCAGGTACCACTAGGGAAGCACTGCAGACACAAAGCAAATATACTCCTCTTTGTCTTAAAATGTAGATTTAAATTGGTATGTATCTGAAGCAAAAGTAAAGTGTCATTGTATAAACATGAAAATCACTTAAAGAAGTTAAAGACTATCAACTGGAAATGTAAATACATTTCTACATGTCCATAAAAATGACATTAGCATCTATAAACAGAATGTTAGCAATCTGATTGTATTTCTGGAGTGATAATGGATCTTATTGAAATTTCAAACTATTTGCTTTGTAGTTTTATCATGTTAAATTTATCAAGAAATTTGAGACTAAAAATCTCCAAACTCCTTTGGAGTTTGGAGTTTTTTAGTAGTATTTCAATGATTAAAACAGATTTTTTTTATAGTCAACTAAAATGTTTCCTCGAAAGTAGAAAAAGCTAACAGAAAGATATGTATATAAAATATATTTCTTTCTATACTAAGATATATTTGTTTGGTCCAGATTGGAAGTGTACTCCTTATTTCAACGTTTTACCCCTCTGACTGAGCACAGAGGTAGTGGGTGTTGATTTTTAATAATAATACATAAATTTAAAGGTAGAATGAAATTGTATATTAAAGTCTAAAATACTTTATTAATCAAAGAGGGAGATCAAATTTCATAACTTATTTTATACATGTTTCTTTAACAAGTTTAGATCAATGTTGATGGCTGTGGGCAGGAAGGCTCTCCTGTAGCAGTCGGTTTTGCAGCAACTGAAGAAGCTTCTGACTGAAGACACTTTTTTCCCCCCTGATTATTTTAAACATACAAGCTGAAAGTTTAGTCAAAAATCAAATAATTTGAATCTTGTGTATGGAAAAAATTTATATATGAATGAATATAACTATGTAGAGAAATTACAAGAATGTTGGAAGATGTGAATAAGTGAAATAAAAGCAAACACCTGGGAAGTGAACAACAGGAGAGAGCACATGTCGAAACCTCTACCCTCTCCACAAAAGGAGCAGAATTACATTCATCTCGAAAGAAGCGAAAAATAAATAAAAAACCTTTGTGTTTTGGTTCGCTCTCTCCGTCAGAAGACAGAAACACCAAGTAACAGCAGAGCAGCACATCAACCCATCATGTAAGATGCCATCCAGGCACGTTTGAAGGTTTGTTGGCTGCGTTTGTTAGTCAAGGCTCATCAGCGCATGGAGGTACACAGCACGTAGGAGCGAGGGATGACGCTTTGAAGATCTGACAAGAGTCAAAGGAAGGCAAAGAGGGGAGGGGAAAAACAAATGCAGGAGGAGAGAAAAGCAGAAGTGAAGGGGGGGAAAAAGAGCTGAGGAGGGACGACAGGAACATTTCAATAAAAGAGAGGGGAATGGAAAAGACTTCATTCGAAATACGTTATTTCAATCAAGCAAAGAATGTAATATTTAGGATTTCAGTAAATTGCTAGATGTTATTTTATTTTGTGTGCCCAGCCATTTATTCCACTGACTAATTTAGTTTCCACTTAAAAACTTCACTGAAGAGTAACTGTTATTCTTAAACCTCTTTTTTAAATTACTTTATAAAGTCTTAATTTTATTTTATTTAAATGACTTATGATGTTTTAATTGTATGGACCTTTAAATTAAATTAAAGTCACATTTTGTATACAGGCTCATACCACAGCAGCCTTTTGATTAAAAGCCAAAAACACACAAAAAAATAACTTAATTGTCTATACATTTGTTTTTGTAATTCAAACAGAATTACAGAAATTACATCCTCATCCCTGTTTATATTGGCCACAAGTGCATGATGTCTGTCTGTGCTTTGAAGCAGTGCGTTTGGACCGTTAAAGGAATTAAGTGTGACAGTAAAATAAAACATTCATTTGCCTAAATGTGGCAAAATATAAACATCAACAGCAGGGGGGAAACGGAGAGAACAGTGGGATGAGCAAACAAACACACACGCTCGCCAACACGTGTCACGCTACCCGTCACGCACTGCAAAGAGTCGAATCAGGAGTGTTAACCAGAAAATGACTTGATGAATAGAATTTCAAAGCATATTTTCATGCAAAGAGGGAGCAGAATGGATGAAAGGTAGACAGGTGTAAAATGAGACGGTACAGAGGGTCCAGGGAGAGATTTTCTACTACCTGCGCAGGTGAAACAGAAAGTAACCCAGCTTTATACCGTCTACAGAAGGCGTCACTCAGCTTTAAAACATGAAGGACCGGGGAAGTTTTAAAGTGGGGAAATAAAGAGTGGAGAGAGTGAGAGAAGGTAGGTAGGCAGGTGCCCCATCACTCACCGATGTACTCGAAGACGAAGACGACGAAGAACGGCGTGACCAGGTCGTTGATGCCTTGCACGTAGCCGCTGGCAGGATGCCGGATGGCCCAGATGAACAAAATCCGCTCAAATATCTTCAACAGACGGACACAAGCAGTCAGTCAAAAACAAAGGCTTATGGAAGGGAAGCAACTACATCAGACATTCTCTCCAGTGAAGAAAAAGCTACTTTTTGAAGCAATTAGTACGCAGTGTTTCACCTACAATCGAGAGGAAACATGGGGCCAAAAATCTGGAGGTCGTGGCGCTCTGAGACGCGCCTTTGCCCTAAAGGCCGGAGAAGCCTCTAATTGATGTGGAACCGGTAATTATAGAGCAAGCGGAGCAGAAAATAAATGTTAGATACGAAATACACATTTCAGAGCTCCTGCTGTGCCAGACGGCCATCATATTTGCTTAGTTTTTGTTTCGTTTCAATTTTAGATGAAACACTGCGGCGTTGATTGATGGCAAAGGAGTTGGGTGTGGAAAAGGCAAGAAAATTTCAAACAAGAAGCCGGTAAAGTGTAAAAAAAATAAGAATTAAACAGACACGGCTAATGATTTAGAGGTTTGTTAAACTGTGTTAGTTTTGACATGGTTACTGATATTAATTATTCCTTTATAAACCTTATGATTATTTTCCTTCCGTCTTATTTGTTTGGATATCTCTACCCTCTTTGACCCCAACATATGAGACATAAGTGGGGGGGGGTTTCTACAAATATTTTATTTTGAGGGTGATTTAATTTTTTTTTTTTCATAAAGTAAAAAGAGGAATCTGTTGTATCTGGATTTGGTGGTTTGGTTTCTGAAAAGCATTTATGACTGGAAATCGGCAACAAAAATCTTTGAGTTCAGAAAGGATTGGGTTCAATGAATAAAAACAGGATCCTCCAAGAGCTAAATACTAATTCAAAATGAATTGATTTGGCTTCAACACCGTTAAGCACCATCTGATTACTGTTTCTCAGCTGAACATTTGGTTCACAAACAAACAAAAAAAAGAAAAGCCCATTTTGAACCTCATTTACTGCCAGTGTATTCAATCTATTGCTCTTCTTCTCTGTGACTCCGCCTGTCCTTCTCTCTCTCTTTCCTCTCCTTTTCAATACTTTTTAGTTGTTGTTTTTTTTTTTGCAGGGTGAACACTTCCATCTTTGTTATGAGGGACTGTTTAATGCTGTCAGCCAGAGTGGATTGAAGAGGGCTTGATGCTCAGCTTGTTTTTCTGGTGTCCAAATGTCTTTACCTCTCCTTCATCAAAAAGAGCTCTCACATCTTGGCATAGCCCCCAACCTATCAAGTTTTTTCTTTTTCTTTTTTCCCCTTGTTTTTTGGGAATATGCCATGTGTATAACAAGCGTATTACTCATTTTATTTCTGACTTGATGTAAACGCGGTGATGTCAGACAGTAGCAGATCTCTCGCAGACTCCCCTCCACCTGCCCGCTCTTTTCTTATCAAAGCCGCATCAATCAAACGGGGAGAGGTGCCGGCGATAGAAGGCCGAGTGGGTAATGGGACTTTCTTTTCATGCAGCTTCCAAAGCTGACATGCATATTTCACACTGGCAGCTACACAGAGAGCTATGCTGGGTGAACCAACAAAAAAAATTTTTTTCTTGCTGCGGGTGAAAAGAGACATCTTCTGTTTGTGTGCTTAAAAATAAAAATCAAAGAGAGACATCAAAGTTTAGAGCACATTCTGCTAATCTCACATTAACCTCCGATTCTTCCAACGAAGCATCTACAGGACAGGAAATCGGCTTTCCCTGCGCCTCCTGTGTCAAATGGTTATGGCTTCAGCCCATTAGCTCAAGACCCCAAGGACCAAGATAAGGCTAATCTCAAAAAAATGGAGAGGAAATTGTCCCTTCCACAAAAAAGAAAAAAAGGAGTCAAGGATGAAAGGACAAATAGGGTTTCCCCCGGAAAACCTGCTAAGCCTGGCAGTAGGGGTGCTAGGGCAATCCACCAGCGGCCCACCGTGTTTTTATGTAAAAAAAAAAAAAAAAAGTGAAAAGGTACAAAATTTTGGAGATGCATGAGTAGGCATCACAATTTGGCAATATGTCAACTATAAACCTAGATTAACCCGTCTTTAGTGTCACTGCTAAACCATATTTAAAATAAATTATGCTTAGCCTGGTGGGGTGGCAATTAAAGCCTGGAGGCCCACCAGTCTTACACTGGAGGAAACCCTGGATAAATGTTCTTCATCATAGTCCTTTTTCTAATGCTTTTTGCATTAACTTAAATTATTATTGAAAGAAACAATCTAATTTCTATAAATATATGTATGCTACACCTTTATTTTAGAAAAAGAGCATAACTGCTGGGTGGAGAAATCGCCCCAAAAAGTTACATTAACAGTAAGCAGTTTGCAGTGCAGAAAAGACATCAGCGACTCGTTCTCATCTGATCCCGTTTCCCTTCTTACCTCTGATTACAGCGCGGCGTTTTAACCTGTACAAAACAGCGACTGTGGGAGGCGGTGCTGCCTGAGGCGCTGCATCGACTAAAGAGCCTGAGCTCAATGCTCGAATTTCTACTCCGTTTTACACACAAACACTTTTTGGCAGCGTGTTTGTGTGTGTGGTTACCAGGCTCGCTCACACCTGTGTAGAGGTGGACGTAACAGAGCGGCCTCGAGTCCTGGCCTCCTCATTAGCCTCCACCTCATTATTGGGAACTTTTCTTTGTGTTTACCGCTCTCGGGCTCATGTCTGTGACAGGCCTCGGCAGAAACGCTGAGGTAATAAGCTCCGGAAAGGAATAAAATCCAGCTTGTTTCCCTAGGAAGCCGGATTTCGATACTTTATCATCAGTGCTAAAAATGCTCGTTTTCAGTATTTTAAAAGGTTATACAAGTAACTGACCCACAAATATGCATGTATTTGGTTGAACCTCTGGCAAAGACGTATAAATAAAGAGATAAAACTATATATTCATCTTTTGTTGCAGCAGAATAATCTCACACTGATTTTTATGTAAATCCAAACCTTAATTGAGGACATTTTCTCTAGAGAGGAAAGTTTAAAAAAATAATGATGAAATTACTAGTAGCATGATTACTGGTGCCCCTAAAATGATTTTAAAAGGCCTAAATAATAATCATGTAGAGTGATTGGAGCTGTAAATATAGAAAGTATAACTTTACGTTGTTTTTCTATAAAAACAGGAAGTGAGTTCTGTATATTGACAACACGTTTCTCAGGGGAGCGAATGTGATGTTCTAGATGATTATTACGGCTGCCTGAAAAATGTACCTGCAGAGCGAGTATCAGCATGTAGAAACGGTTATTTATAGTTTTTCTTTCTCTTCATCTCACATTTAATTATAGGTTATGTAACATAAACGTCTGTAATGTGAAAGCAAAGGTTTTGTCACATTTTGCTCAGCCAGAGATTGTGTTCACCATTTGTTGGCTGCCTGCCCTGTTTATTTGGCTTGCTACATGTTTTGATTATTTTTTTTTTTTTGTTGGGTTTGTTTTTTAAACATATTTCTCATCGTCGGCCAAGGAAATAAATGCGACTATCATGAGATGCAAGGCCGAGCAGAATCGAAAAAGAAACAACGTAGAACCCCTTTCCACAGCCAACTCAGTGTCTGAACCTAAATAGTACAGGGTGGCAGGGTTTGCAGTAATTGCTGTACTTCCCCACTCTGAACGCAACAAACTTCAATGGTTGAATGAATCAACATTTTCATGATTTTCAAGATTATGCTGCAGCAATAAATGATCTCATTTCAAAGCTTTTTACATGTCGTTTTGATAAAAGAGACTGGTTCTGGAAGTACCCATAAGCCAGACTGTTTAAACTGCTGCTCACTTTACAGTCTTACTTCAATGCCATAAAACAACCTAGATATAAAATCACATTTTCTTTTCAGAAGCACAAACAAAGCACAACAAAAAGGTACGAGTGGCAGCCATGCAGAGTGAAAAAAGTTCAGGGTTGTCTGATTCCATGCATGCCTGAAAAAATTATGTTTATGCTTTTAATTTGTGCTTTTTTTTCCAAATCATGCAGTGTTCTACAGTGAGGGTTTTCCTGTCATTACCTCAGTTTTTTGGAGTTGCACATAGGAATTTTCTTATTGTGTTTATAAAAGGGCAGCATTATGTATTTTCCAGGCACATAGTTACATATAGAAGCTTGGAAACTGCAGCTTCAAGGAGGAGCTGCGCCTCGAAGGCGGAGCTAAGTACAACCAGGCGTTGAACTGATTCATGAAAGAATCAAGGCAACACTCCAGGTGTTTTTAATGAGGAAATACCATTACAATAAGATGTAGAGCTCAGCTTCATGGATTTTACATAATACTCCCCCTCTAAAAAAATATATATAATAAAACTAACCAAGTCGATTCTTTTGATTTTTCATAAACATGGACTCTGCCACTGATAGGCTGAGTGAGTCAGTCTGAGGGTAAAAGGGAAAACCCTCCTAATGTGAGGTGGTGTGTGTGCTCCTGCAGGTGGGGTCTCACCTCTTGGACAGAAGCTTGTTGGAAAAGAGGAATAAGAGGATTAGTTCTCGGTATGTCAATGTGAATCTGCGGGGAGAGAAAGAAAGAGAAAGACAAACAGGAAGCAACGGGCAGGTTAGCACGGATCTGGCCATTACAGACAGTGACGGAGAACGGAGCGAGAGCAAAAGTTAGTGGATTGGTGTTCTTGATTGGAGTCAGACTGGGGTTTCTGGTGCTCTGAAATGGAAAGCAGCCGTGGTCTTGGGAGTGTGCAGATGGGCGCCTTTAGCATAATGGGACGGCCCCCTTTGATGTTTCTGTGAGGAGCGTTGTAAGACCACGTTTCTCCGCCATTTCAGACCGTCTACCCCCGCAGATGAACAATGCAGCAGGCGGACAGATTCGTCAGAAGGGAGCCAGACGGATGCAGGGCGGCAGCTTGAGACGGGCCGGCTGACACAGTCTGGAAGAGTGTGTGCGTGTGCGCACTAGTCGCTCAGAGGACTAGCGCGCGCAGCTGTAGCCACAGTCCTGGACGCCTTACCTCTGTCACCTTTGGCTGCAGCACCAAATTTTCAGGACTCATCCTAGGAATGTCTATATGGATCTGACAGCAACAGGGAAAGGAAATGTGTTAGAGACTTAAACCAACACAAACACACCCAGAGTTCATAAGGGATTCATATCAGCGACTTTTTTATATATATATTTTGTCACCTTAGTACCACAATCAATGTATGCTAGTATTTGAATAATGAAATCTTTATGATAATGAAATCTTTGTGCATTCCCAAAGATTCTCAATTTGCCACAACAAACTCTGGAGATTATAAACAAACCCTTTTAAGTGAGTATTGCAACTCAAACTCTACACCAGAAGTGACTATTGTATTCAGGAATATAACAACTAGATGCTATAAAAGTTAATGTATCAAACAAGATCTTATGTCAGTTCTTCAAAATATCATTGGTGACTTTAGAAATGTCAATGTGGAGGCATTTAAGGGTCAAAAGTCATTCCAGCACAAAGTCTTACTCTGGGTGTGGCGAATTCCAAGTGATGTTTTTAAATTTTTACTCTTGGATTTTATCTGACAAAGGATTTGAAACCTCATCTCTACCAAGCAGCTCCACCTTCATATGTCATCCACATATCAAAAGGTTGTCCTTGTGTTCAATTCATACCAACAAAAAAAAGAAAAACATGATGCAACAAGTAACACTGTAACATAACAAGCCATAAGTAACATTGACCCTCAGGGAAGAATGACTGCTGTGAAGTAAACACCAACATTCTCAAAATATTTCAAAAACAGAATATTGTGACTTTTAAAATAAAGTTCAGGACAATCAAATGTATGTTAATGAACACATTTCGTTTGGGATGAAGAAAATCACAGGTAGCACTTAAAAGACAACAAGAAAGGCAAAAAGAAAGAGTGGAAGAAAGAAGGGAAGAAAATGAGAAATAAAGAAAAAGTGAAAGAATGAAAGAGCGAAAGGAAGAAAGTGAAAGAATGAGTGGCAGAAAGGAAGAAAGAAGGAGTGAAAGAAAGGAAGAAAAACAAAGAAAAAGTGAAAGAAAGGAAGGCAAAAAAATTAAGGAAAGACAAAGAAAGAGTGAAATAAAGTAAGAAAGGCAAAGAAAGAAAAAGAAACTAAAAGGCAGAAAGAAATGGTGAAAAAACTAAGAGAGAAAGAAAGACTGAAAACAGAGAGAAAACAGAGAAAGAAAGTCAAAGAAATACAGACAGATGGATATTCAGAGGTTGATGAATTAACCAGGAAAAAGATCTAGAAACATCCAGGCATTTTTAGGAAATCCATCCTTAAAATGATCAAAATCAAGATCCTCACGCACACTGAGGAAAAAAATATACATATTTGCAAACACAATAAGGCACGCAGCAAAAGCAAAATCAGAAATTACTACACAATCCAAAACTGTTATAATGTGGCTACAGGACGCAATTCAAACAATCATCACAACAAAGTGTGCCAGCTTCGTGGCAGCTGTGACGAGGAGATCAATAGGAAATTGGGCCAAATATGAAAAATGTGTGGAGCTCAGAGACTGACAGCCCACTTTGAAGTTTCTTATCGGCTTCAAATGAACAGGAAGTAGTCCAATGTTAAAAAGAAGGAGTGTGCAAAGGGTGAAAGACTGACAGATAAACAGAGAGGGAGGGGAGGGGGGGGAATAGATTTTCAAAGCCACAGAAAAGTGCTCATTTAAGCAGCTCTTTGAAGCTGGCTGTCCCTGCTCTGAACAGAGCTCGACCACGCTCCCGTCATGTTGACACGAACAGTCCAGAGAGGACACGGCGAACGAAAACAAAGAACACAATACAACGGGAACATCTGGATGTTTCCTTCAATTGTGACTGTGGACACAAGTCTGTGAAAACATGCGTAGCGGTGCTAGGATTGGGCTTTCAGAACCAGGAAAATCACACTGGTGACCAGTAAACCCCAACTTTGTTAGATATTTATTTAGGGTTTCCTCCAGAGAATATGCTGAACCCGGCGGTAAAGGCGCCAAGGCAGTCCAACAGTGTGTTTTTGTGTTAAAAAACGTTAAAAGTTACAAAAATTTGGAGGTGAACGAGCAGGCATAGTCAACTGAAAACTCTATTACAAAAAAACAAGACAATGCTTAGCCTGGCGGGGGAGCAAATAAAGCCTGGTGGGCCACCAGGCTTATAACACAGAGGAGCAAACCCTGTTTGTTTGAAACTGTACAGACGCCAACAGGGTTATCTTCGTCTTCTTCAGTAGAATCAACACACAAAGCTAAGATACCAGTCAGTAGAATAAACCTGACTTAACATGAAGGGATGTGATCGGAGCTTAAATGATCAAATCTTGGCTTCGTCATCCACATCCTGACCAATAGGAAAAGGTTCAGCAGCACAAAGGTGAGTCATTCACCTTAAGTGTGTGTGGGTGTGGGTGTGTGTGTGTGAAGGCATTTCAGCATATACCTGTCTGTATGTGTCTTGATGGTGCTCATCATTGCGCGAGTCGTAGTATTGCTGGATGAAGCCGAAATATTCTTGTCTCTTCCTCTGTAGAACGCTTTCTCGCCTCTCTGCGTTGGCAGGCAGATAACCCTGAAAGGCAAAGTCAAAGAAAGGATTAAAAAAAAAAAACATTTGATTTGAATTTTTAAATTGAACCATATTTGACATGTTCTGAATTTTAACACATTTATTTATTTATTTTTTCTCTTATTGAGCAGCACCCCTCATTGTAAGTTTTGGATCCTAATTGAAGCAGCAGGAGGCTTGTTATAAAGTGAAGTTGTGGCTGGGAAAAAGCAAAATGCTTGGGTAGTTTTCACTGCCAGTTGCCTGGCAACTCATCTTTGGAGAGAAACAGACGGGTTTCCAGTATATATGCTAAGCTAATCAACTGGTTTTTTCTTCTTTTCCCCCCCCACCAACAGAGATAACACAGGCAATGATGCTGTCAATTCAGACTGTATACATAAATCCCTCAAATGAAGTCGAAAACAAGAAGTATTTCACTTTTACGTGTCGTAAGAACAAGTTTCAAATAACTTGTTTTGTGATAAACCAAGAAAACACCTCATCACTGAACAGATCATCTTCAATGTGGTGGAGCATTCGAACACCTTCCTATTGCCACTTTTGTGTTGCATTATGGGAAAACATTGTATTTATCTCTAACAGGTTTTCCAAATTTTATAACCTTTTCATTCTACTCTACAGTTAAGCACTGCAAAAACAATATACTTTTGGTCTAGTTTCTAATGCAAATATCCTACAACACTTGAAGTAAAACTAACTTACAAGTAACTTTTCAGCAGGAAACAGCTTGTTTTAAACAAATAATTCCTAATATTGGTGAAAAAGTACTAACTGCAAGTTATGAGAAAAAATTTGAAAATGTCCCTTGGATATCAATAGTTTTTCAGCTCACTATAAATCTGTGTTACTAATAGATTTATATTGTCTTATTAGGCTAAGGATCGTGTTCAAAAACTGCTAGAGTAAAGCTTCAATATGTTTATTTCAGCACCGCAAATGTTCTTTTATTCTGCTTTTCTGCCATCTTTCATTAAGTAGTAACGTTTTATAAGCTGTAGTTTAAGTTTGCTAGAAAAGTTCTGCAAAGCAAACTCCAACACCCGGGATTAGAAGGAACATTTTCGGCTGTGTTGCAGAGCATCTGCTGCTCCTTAGACCTACCTGGCTGTGTGTGTTTATGTGGGGAATGGGTATGTCTGACAGAGTTTGCGAGCTTGCGAGTGAGCGTTCATCTCAGAGCAGTGCAGCTTACGCAACGAGGAGAAAGTCGAGTCCAACCAAGTCCAGACGTAACTTAAAGCCGTGGGGGTAATAAAAGAATCACGGCATTAGTATTTTCGAAAGTGTGCTGAAACATACATTTAGGCCTTGGAAAACGTATCACAGTGATGGCGAAAACAGGCCGCTCTGACTGGGGGAAAATTTGAAGAATTTCGTCAACTTTGAATCGAACTTCATTCTAAGAACTAACTATTTTTTATTAGCTCAGTTTAGGTCAAGTTCTGAAGATATTTTCCAAGTCAATAAATAAATAAATCCCTTCACATTTTTAACATTACATTTTTGTTGTTCTTTGCACTTAAATCTCCAGGGTTGTCAATCCTTTTGAGTCAATTTATAGTACAATGGTCTTCCAAGATATTTCACACAGATATAGCTGGGATAAATGATGGATATATACACTGATTGATGTAGTATTGCATGCTATTCTAGCACTAATTATATCTTTTTATTTCAATTTATTTCAAGCACAGTCTTTTCTTAGGATAAAATACATTCAAATATGTTTTTTTGGGGGGGGGTTTTGCATCATGATGTAATTAACCGTTTTTCTGGAAGCAAGCTTCCATTTCTTTGGCCACGAGAGACAAACACACCATCAACTTCTGGCAAGTGTCTAGAGAGGAGTACATAACAGTAGTAAAGTTTCTTCTTTGCTGTTTTATTTGTTGTTTCCCCAGACTCAGGCCCTTGAGATGTTCGAGGAGCGTAGAGGATTGTTTGTCTCACCCGAGCGTTTTGCTTGCAGACGCGTCAACAGACTGATATATGCTCCGGCCAACACCCTGGGAACGGTTAAAAGCAAACTTAGCTCTAGGAGTGGAAAAAATCAACAGATTGTTGATTTTTTTCCCCTCTCTCACACTAGCATGTTTGTCAGGACAAATAAACACACATGTAAATATGTCGTTCAGATGTTTGCCCGTTTGTTTACGTACATTAAAAAAAATAGAAAAAGAATTTACTGTGAAGGAGGTCAGCTCCAAACTCATTTACAACCCATCTCAGCGCTGCCATGCATCCAGACGGCCATGTTTGTGCCAGCACAAATCAGGCTGAACATCGGCTATGTTAGTCGCTCCCCCTCCCCACCCATCACCACCGCCGACTTTTCTACCCGACGGTCTCTCTGCCAAAACGTCCAAGCGTCACATGTTGAAACGGCTCCATATGCAAACATGCGCAAGGCCTGCGTACACACACAAACACAGGACGCTACAGGCCAGCTACAAAGCACTGGGCTCCAGTGTAAAGGGGGACCGGCTGCCAAATGAGGTGGTGTGTGTGTGTGTGTGTGTGTGTGTCGGTTGAAGGTTAATGGACAGCTTAAAGGAGGTCAGAAGCACTGGAGTTGCATTACTGCTCAATGAGACAGTACAAAGATACGCACACAGATTTAAAAAGACCTTTATGGATTTGTTTGGTTACCAAGGATCGTGCCCATTATTATTGTGACATTCACTGGTAATGATCTTAATTAATGATGCTCCTTTTCAAAGTGTTATCATTGAACATTCATCAATATTATTATCATTGTCGTCGGTCTTTATTAAGATTATCGTCCTCATCATCATCATCGCTTTATTACCATTACTCTTATCAACACCGTCTTTGTCATTCAAAATAATACAAATATCATAATCACTGAATGTAACTATTAGTACTTATTTTATCATTATCTTTTTAATTGTAAGGAATATTTTCACTAATTCCATTGGTCATTGTTACAATCATCACAATGATTCTATCACATTACGTTTTTTTATTATTTATTTTCTTATTACTTA
Organism: Brachyrhaphis roseni; assembly: GCA_903066815.1. Lineage (NCBI taxonomy): Eukaryota > Metazoa > Chordata > Actinopteri > Cyprinodontiformes > Poeciliidae > Brachyrhaphis > Brachyrhaphis roseni. The sequence continues at coordinate 22,843 of CAEFZY010053134.1, read as the reverse complement.
TTTTCAACTTTATTCTTTATATCATTTATATTTACTAATTGGGATTTTTATTATTTTGAGATTACCTTTTTTTATTGTGATTTTTACTATTTGAGTTCATTCTCAATTTTATTATTACTACTACAATGTTTTTTGTACCTCATTTTTACCATTTATTGTTATTTTTGCATTATTCTTTACTATTATCATTCTTTGCTATTTTACAATTATTTAAATATATTTTTAGTCAATAGTGCTACTGTCACTGTAATAGTAATATTTTTTAAAATGATTACTACTACCAGTATTATTATTCTATCTTTATAATTACCTTCTGTTTGTATTATGTTTTAATTACTAAAGATAAGAACCAGACCCTCTGGGTCCCAGAAAGGACCAGCAGGATTAGACAATAGATGGTTGGATTCTCATTTTTCTACCCTCACTCATTATTTTTCTGTCATCATCATAGTCATCATGCGTAGTCTTATTTTAATTATTAGCGTAAATGATGATTACCATTTATCGTCAATAGCATTGTTGTCATATTAAACCCAATATTGGCCTCAGAATGTATTAATTAAAGATTATTTCTGGTTGAGGACTGGCTTTTGTTTCCTTTTATTAAAAGGAGCTCGTTTATTTTGTTTTTTTTATTTAGATGTTGATTATTGAATATCACTGAAGTATGACCTGATGAGATTGGTGTAAAACATGGCAGTTCTTGCATTTCCTCCTTTGAACCGTTAGTCTACACACCTGATCTCTTCATTCTTCCCTGAAATCTTGCCTGTTCTCCTCCTAAAGGAAGATCCACCTCTATAAACTAACAGTAAAAAAACAAACAAATAGATAGAAAGCACATAGAAGATATCCCTGGGAGAAAACGTTTGGGGGGGATTTAAATGAAACAGTTCTTTTTACTTAGTCTCCTCTCTAAATTGATTTCTACTTTGCAGGAAAACATTATCCTGGAAGCAGATTGGAATCTGTCCCAGAGTGAGCACAAGAGAAGATGGATTAAAATTAAACTTCTCATCCCTCGAGTGTCTGCCCATCTGTATTTTTAAAGAAACATCTCGCAGGCTCTGAAGCCTGGTTTGCGTTATCTTGAAGCATTCATATTCGATCCAGTTTTTAAAGCGACCTTTTTCCCCTCCAAATCAGAAATGTTCTTTAATAATATAATCGTTTCTAGTAGAAAGTTAGAAAGTCAGCAAGTAGTGAGAAGTTTCCTCTGTGTGTTCAAACACAAGCATTCTGATTTGATTTTTGGGTAAGTTTAAAAATTAAATATTCACAAAAAAACAACAAACAAAAAAAACCCCACTGCATTAAATGAACACAACATCCCTATGGTGAAGCATGGTGGGTGGTGGCAGCATCATGCTCTTGAGATGAGGGTGTGAGTCAGCAACCTTTTCCATCCATGTTGATGCATTAGCTACTTTAGCAGACTAAATGGAGTAAGTCCACATCTTAATGGTTCCCCATATGCTACCGACATTTACTTTTATATATTTACTTACCATTTACTTTTTTAAACTTACTATTATTTTCTTTTATTAATCTAAAGCCACACAAATATTTGGGTAGAAGTGGGGAGAAAGGGGGAAAAAAAAAACAAGCTAGAACAGAGAATAAATTAGTAAATTTATTAAAGATACAACTTCCTCTAAGAACTGTCACTTTCCTTTCAAAAGGTCAAAGGGCGGACATCAGTAAGTCAGATGAAAAATACATCGCTCTTTTACATCAGATTCCAGGCAACGTAATTACAGCATATGAGCTGTCGCACGGTAACTGTTTAGCATAATCTCAGAATCAGCTGCTGCCGCTCTCTGGTGTATTTCATAAAGCCCTTTAGCCTTATCAATATTTCCACAGCCAGTTAGTTTCCCCCCCCACCCCCACTCTCCCACCATTTCACATTTAACAGCCACACTCCATTAGCAAATGTACATTTTGCTACAGGGCAAGGTTTTCTTTTCCCTTTTTTTATTTTTTTATTTGGCAAAGCCATTTAATTTTTTTCCTTCCGCCTTCAGGCTTGGACACCGAGTGCTCCTTAAACAAATGAAATAAAACAGTGCTATTTGTGAAATAATAGGAAGTTTAAGCACGTGTGTTTGTGAGGCTGCAGGCAGAGTCTGGTGAAGATGATGAAAAACAAACGATAAAGGCTATCAGAGAGATTATTACTGTTCTCTTAGGTTCTCCTTTACAGGATTTTTTTTTTATGTCCACACTTGCTTCAAACGATAAAAGAAAGCAGCAAATCACGACATGAGGAAGTAACAGGAATTATCAAACCGTCGAGTGAAAAACACGGTGTTGTTCAAGCAGTTTTTGTTGGATGAGAAAAAATCTAAATGAAATGAGGTGATCAAGCGAGGGAGAAAAGTTTCTTTAAGATCATGAGATCAGGCGTTAGAAGGGATTTCAACACCGCCCCCTCCGACTTTAGACGCAGCAGCAGATTCGACCCTGTTTAAGCCAAAAGAGGCGCGAAGATATTAAAAATTAAAAGATGATTTGAATTTCAGATGGAGACTGTGTTCCCTTCATAAACACTTTTTTTTTTTTATGACAACCTACAACCCAGCCTGAGGCAGGATACAACAGTAATACTATTAATAATCTTTATTAGACACAGATGTCTAGAGTTCTCATTTGACTTTGCATGGTGGTTATAAAAAAAAACATCACAAAAAAGTCACAATCTAACAACATTACATCGGAATAACAGTTGAGAAACAGTATTGCTCTTGCGATAAATTATTTTACATAAATGCTCTTGGAAGCTTAAATTCCCCAAACAGGGGGCGACTTTATTGACCCGCAATTTGTTGGATCTTTTGCTTTTTGTATAAATCTCCCAGCATCCTTTGTTCTGTACCAGTGATCTTATTGGACATACTGCCGATTCTGGACAGTCTATTTTTGTCCTTCACTAATAAATGACATCCCATCAGTTCCTGAGTGTTCAAAGGAGACCTGTAGAGTAATCTCCAAAAAAAAAAACTGTAACTACTTGGATAAAAAGAACAGAACCTGATTGAACTAAAACAGCTAACATTTTGAATGTCTTCTTTGCTTAAGTCAGTGGTTGGTCGAGTTTTCAGCGGAAACAACTTTTCAGCTTACACTAATCCTGACTGGCAAAGTTAGGCCTTCTTCTTCTGACACTGATGATAGATTTGTAGAAAATGGAGGGATACGGCAAACGTCTACATCTGCTGCAATCTCTGCTTGGAGACTGCGCTTTTTTTTTTTAGCCAGTTGTGCTAACAGCAAAGATAAAATGCTCAAGGAAATTCAAAATCACAAAAAGTCCTTGGTTTTGAAATCTTTGTTAAAAAAAAAACAAATAATAATAATAATAAAAAATCTCTTGTACAGCAATTGCGCTTTCAATTTACCTCTACAAGTCTTTGGCCAGACTTCAGGATTATGTCTTCACTTTACAGTGGTCTACGAAGTATCAAAAAGTACAAAATAAAAACTTCAGTTTCAAAACTCGTCTTTAGCCAGAAACTGTTTGCTGACGCCTTGGTGACATCACAACCAACCATTCATACTCTTATGCCTTTGTCATAGGGTGGAAATAACCACAAAAAACCCTCAATTACTAGTAATAGTACCTTAGTTGACTGAAATCTATCTAAACATGTCTGATTTAGGTTGCTGAATATGTGGGGTTTTTGTTGTTGTTTCAAAAATCACGGCCTGTTTGTTGTTCAGCTAGTTAAGGCAGTAAGTTCATTTGCATATAGAGCGGGTAACTGGGACCCAATCTCAAGGAGTCTCCCAAGACTTACAGATGACTGTAATTCCAACAAAAACTGTTTTACCTATAAGTGAAGAATGGAACAAACAAAACCTGTTAAAGATTGTTCTTATTCTTTGGCATCTCAAAGAATAATCAATGTCTTTCGTTATCAGCTCTAAATATATAGAAAGTGGACTGTATCACAGGGCATCCATCCGTCCATCTATTTTCTATTGTCCCTTGTGGGGTCAGGAGGTGCTGGTGCCTATCTCCAGCTAACGTTCCAGGCGAGAGGCGGGGTTCACCCTGAACAGGGTCACCAGTCTGTCGCAGGGCAACACAGAGACAGACAGGACAAACAACCATGCACACAAAATCACACCTAGGGAGAATTTAGAGAGAATTTGGACTAAGAAGCCGGAGTACCTGGAGAGAACCCACGCATGCACAGGGAGAACATGCAAACTCCATCCAGAAAGACCCCAGGCTGGGAATCGAACCCAGGACTTTCTTGCTGCAAGGCAGCAGTGCCACCAACTGCGCCACTGTGCAGCCAGTACCACACGGCACTCTTGGTAAATACAGAGAAATACCTCGTGATCATTTGCTTAAGACTAAAGAGAAATCCTACAAACGCTACAATCTGATGCCACTCCATTTTTGTTTACATTTTGTGAAGAAGGAAGTTATGCCTCATGTCGTCTTCAGAGGTTTTTGTGTCAGTGGCTCTTGGTGTTCTGCCACCACAGGCGAGAGGAAGAACAGATTTTTCAAAGGGTTTAGTTTGTTTGACAAAGTGCTGTGTGAAAGAGAACCGCACCATCTGAAAATGTAACAAATGTTGCAATTTTTGTCAACAGGTGTGGAAACACCCTAAATTTTACAGAATAGAGAATCAACTGATCAAAGGGTCTGTGGTTTAATAGCTACATAGGTAAATCCAGACGTATTTTAAATAGATGTATGCTTGTAATTTTAAAAAGTGTTTTAATAATGGAGCTAGTTTTTAAATAGCCCTTTGAGTGGCCAAAGCCATAAAATAAACACAAGAGTGCAGTCAATTTATTATTGAATCATAGAAGCTATTCCCCAAACACATTCACACACCTACACACCCCCACACACGCACACACACAAAGATTCACAAATGAATACCAACACCAACAAACCTTTAATGAGGTATTATGTACGGTACATTAGCTTTACTGCCAGAAGCACACATATAAATACATACACTATCCATACACAAACAATCATCTGATGCTTTGTTACTGAATATGGTGTTATAAGCCTCTATCTGAGTCGAGCACCACACAAAGGCGCCGTTAATAGCTTAAGAGCCGGTCGGTAACCTCCAACCACAGGAAAAAGCGGCATGAACAGCCACACATACATCCGTGCACCTTTAATGACATCTTTTCTGCGGCACATTAGCTATTGTGCTGTAATTAATGGGAGAGTCATGGCGTTCAAAAAGCTAGACTTTCCTCAGCAGACTAAGAGCTGTACACCACAACAATGGCTTAATGAGTAAACACACCGTGCCTCTCATGAATAAATTATTTGTGCCTCACAATTAATTTTCCCTATTGAAGTTTGGAAGGGGAGGAAAAAAATAAATAAATAAATAAATAAAAAGACGGCTCTTGGTCTTCATAAATCAAAACAGGAAGGGAAGGGGGGGAGAAACGACAGCAACTTTGTATTTGTGTGTGTGGGTGTGTGTGTGTGTGGGGGTGGGTGTGTGTGTGTGTGTGTCGGAGAACAACACCGTGCGGTTCTTATGTGTAACAGTTTATCTGGGTTTTTATGTGCAACTGTGCTGCTCAGTTTTTATGAATCTGTATAAATTCCACGTTTATGGCGCTACGTGAGGTTTGTTTTAGAGCGGGCTTGTGTACAATCGTTTTTTTGCGAGTATTTTATGTTTTATGCTGTGTGGAAATGTGTGGCTAAAAACTCACAGAAAGAAGCTTCCATGCTATTGGTCGAACTTGCCGCGGGATTCCAGACCAGCTGAGCTTCCGTAGCTCCTCTGCAAGACAACAAAAACACGACGACGTCTGTTATTATTCAAACAACGATACTTTTACAGAAGAGACGCTCTTTGAAATGAGATTGATCACACAGTAAATGTTGTTCGCTGTGTTTATGTTCTAGGCCTTGAATCTACTATAGGAGAGTTAATGAAGAGAGGCACAAAAGACAAAAATTACCAAGAAGTCAAAGTTAATTGCATTCGAGGTGATTGCATAATCATCAGATTAAGTGGTGATAAAGTGAGAGGAATAAAAGAAGCAAACAGATGAGGAAATATGTAATCAAAGAGTCAGGAACCTTAAGAACAATACAAAACTGTTATTTTTCTGACTTCCTGCTTTCGTTTTCATCATCACAATTTCCTCTGTGAGAGCTTTACTGTCTTCTGCACTGAAAACATACATCAAATGTGAGCAACAACAGTTGGTAAAACCCGTCCAAATGACAAATACATCATTGGCTTGTTCTACAAGCAATTGAACGATAATGTCATTGAACACTCTTTAGTGTTGCGGCTATAATTGAGGGAAGACTAATCAGTTAGCTACTTTAAGCCCACGTACACACTGAGACGAGCACTGTATATTTTTTGTAAACAATTGAGAACAAATATGCAACATCTCAAAAAAATGATGCAGTAGGTATGCCAGGCCAATCTGTGGTGATGCCATACTGACAGAAGGACACAAAAAGCACAAAGCGCCATGTTTATAATGGATGCATGTGGGATAGAGAGAGATGGAGAAAGAGATATGGAGCTTCAACGTTCAACGTTTCTGGTCTTCTAAGGCGCCGAATTTGTATGAATTTAGGTGAATTTGCCTAAATACAGAAACACATTTGCGGATTCACCAAAAATCACTTTTTTCCCCCCACTTCTGTCAATAAACAAGCTAAAAGTAAAAATGTTAGCAGCCTTTTGCAAATCCACGTCAAGTTAATGGTCTCCATTTTCTACAAAACACACAAAGATGCATCACAGTGTAACTTATAGTTCACAATGCTAGAGACAATAATTTAGACTATTCCAGAAAAATTGTTTAAAACCCTCCTCTACATCAATTGTGCCACGACTTCTCAGTTTCTCATCTAAATCATTTCTGCCTGCTTGTGCATTAAAGATTTTTGTACAGAGAAATCTGGATAAGATAAATAATTTCTGCTTAATTTGAGTAAGTAATTTATTCATTATACAAGTTCACACAGTGCTGAAAAAAAAAACTTGAGAAAAAAACACCCTTTGTCCAAAGTAGGACCATATTTGTCTTATTCTGCAAGCAAGTTGGCAACTCACCCTATCCTCAATTTCCAAACTTCTGTTCCCATCTGTCTTTTTGGCACTAAAAATATGATGGGTTAGAAGTGGACTATTAACTACTTTTTCCCCAGCCTGGGGCAGGGGAACCTGCAGGCTATAATGTAAAATGAATCTGATGGAGAGGTGCAAATTGAACTTTTAAATTGGTGGAGAGTAATCCCCTTTGGGCTCATGAGGACCCAGAAAATATGGCTTAATGCAAGGTTTCAGCCAGCCAGTACTATTTCTCTCTAACACACACACACCCCCGCATACAGTGACAGTATAGGATATGGGAGTATGGGGATCAGCAATGATTGAAGGGAAAAGTACTTTTCCCTGTGTGTTTTAAAGCTTTTGTCTGTGGGACTGATTTTGGACATATTTTTTGGCTAACCTTGACAAATGAGGTTCTCTCTCACTATAAAATTGTAGTAGAAAATAAATCTAAATAAGTTACTTCCTCCATCTGGATTCATTTTCATTTAATGTCAAAACTGATTCTCAATAAAACAACTGCGGTGCAAAGTTAAAAATGTTACAGGACTGTAACGTCCACTGCAATGTGGGGAAGTTTAAAGCTGGGGAAAGTCATAAACTAATATCCCAAGCTTTGAACATTTTATGGAGGATGACAAACCTGCTATGATAGCGATGGAAATAGAGGAAATTAGGAGAAATTATTAATGTCTCTTAATAATTTGGCTAAAACAATGAAGAAATATATATTTTTGAATGTAGATATAACAAAATACAAATTTTAGTAGGATTTTTTTTTTATCTCTCTTTTTGAATGGAGTAAATACTGCCTTAAATTTCCACAACAGAATGACAAGTATCAGTAATATTTATTATTTGTCACTATGTTGGAAAATGTTTTTTTTTTGTTGTTGTTTAAATCATTTCCCACAAATACCATCTCAATATTTTTACCAATCCTCTCGTGTGTAAGCGTTTTATGTCTGCCTATCGCTGCAAGCAATTATTAAATTATTCGCAAGATAGATTAAGAAGTCCATACTGATAATTGATATTTTGTGAAGGGCAATTTTGTTTAGACACTTAATAAACAAACTTAAACATGGTTTTTATTCCCTCTTTTTTGAGTTATTTTTGGATATTTAAAATGTCTTTCAGTACCCATGTTGTATTCTGAACAGAATTACAGTTTATTGGTCTTCGACACGGCAAAGTTGTGTCATTATGCAACTGAAAATGGTATCAAAATAACATTATTGTTTCTTGCGATAATTTCCAGGATGATTTATCATCCTGTAAGATTTGTTATCATGACAGGGATAGTTTTACAGGGGGGTTGTGTGTTTTAAAATCTAAAAAATAAAAAATTACAAAAAAAAAATAAAGTAGTGGTTCTTTAAAAAAAAAAAACTAAAAAAAAAAAAGACAGCCAACTTTCCTACTGTAAATACTTAAAGATTTTTAAATTGTTGTTTCACAGAAGGTTATGTAACATTTGTGGCTCTAAACAAGCATTTTTTTTTTACCTGTGGAGCCAAAACGGCTCTTTGGTTTGTGAAGGTTGCAAAATCCCAATAAAAACACAAAGATGTTTGTGGTTGCAACGTGAAAGGTTTAGGAGGCGTTAACACTTCTGCAAAGTGCTGTGAATTATCCCTATTATGGAAATCTACGGGAACGCGGAAGCAGAAAAAAAATGCGGTCAATCTGAGTAATGTTTTAATTTAGTCCAGAGTGACCTCTCCTACCACCGTCAAAGTGTTCAGGATATTGAACGTTCCGGCAGTCTATCACGGGAGCAGGAAGTTCCTAGATGACCTTGTGTTAACACCGACTCATTTATTATTCACAAACGGGTCTTCCTCTGCCCCCCGCCCCACGAAGTATACAAACCTGTATTATTCAACAAGACAAGTCGCCACAGCAAAACTGAGACAAACAGAGAAAAAAAACCTAATGAAATCTCTTCGCTTGTAATTGAACAGGTTTACCTGCATTCTGGGAGCAAAGGCAGAGAGGAAACTGATTTACTTGCAAATTAATCGCTCGTGCCCGAACACACCTTTCAGAGTTGTAATAAAAAGAAGAAGGGGAAAAAAAACCCTGAAATGTACGTAATGAATCAGCCAAATTCCTCCTCAACTCTTATTCAAGGCACTGCCTGGAAATTGATAAGGCCTTCGCGTGGAGTGAACGGTATTGATTAGCACTGCCAAACGACTCTACCTTGCCTGTTCTTCAAGGCAAATGCAATGTAGGGCCAGTGACAGATAACATAATAGGAAATAGCAATGGGGCTAAGTCCATTGGCTAAATTGAGTGAAACGCATTAGAGCTTGTTCAGCTGATGAGAGCGGCTATTTATTCACTATAGTTCCTGCACATCTTCCACTTAAAATTTCTGCCTTACCTTGTCCCCCTGCTGGCTTTAATTATACAGAAATCCAATACAGTGATCTAGTGCGCAGCATGGCTGTGTTAGTTCAGAGGAGTCAGTGCTCCACAGTGTGGGAAGGTTTCGATCACCTCAAGGCTACCTTTGCAGCAGCGTCATTTAAAATGAAAATACCCAAAAAAAAAAAAAAAAGGAAAAAAACGTCTCAGGAATTGAAGAAAATACAGGAAATATACCCTCACTGCTTAAAGACAGCTTTTTTTTGTTCTCTTTTTGGTTTTGAAATCTGAAAAACAAAAGCAGAAAAGTTGGTTATTCGAGATGAAAAACTTTGATTATAAGAGAACTGCTAGAAGTATGCAATTCTCTATGAAGTTATACCTTGGTTGATATACATTTTTTAAATCTAATCTCTTCTGAACTCAGTTTAAGGTTTTTGGTCTACATCCAAAACAATGTATGTGGCTGAAAACTAGCCACCTGAACACATCATCCCCATGGTGATATATGGTGAAGGGTATGCTTTATTAACAGATAGATTGAAGACGGTATGAGTTGAATGAGCTTGAGGGTGTTTCAGGGATGTGCGATAAATTGTTTTTATTGATTAACGGAATTAGGATTTTTTGGGGGGGGTGTTTAGCCAATACATTACTTTGGTTTCCACAGGGTGATGTCATCACGTCCAAGGCCACCATCTTATTTGACAAGCGTGTCTTTAAGCTTCTTATTAATTTATTTATTTGGACATTGAATTCAGATCAACCCTATAACAAAAAAACAAGGTTCAAGCAATTTTTTTTCACAAAAAATTAATTATACAAGCTTTTTTCCCATTAAAACTACTTTTTAGGTTTATTTTTTTCATTTTAAGAAATTCTTCTGGTAAAATTGCGGCGGCTTCATGTTCGCTAAAGTTATGGCTATATTCTCATAATTAACGAGAAGTTATTGTAGCCTGGCCCTGAGTCTCTGCCACACAACTCAAAGAAGGAAAGATTGAAATAAAAGTCACTTTTTGTTTTCTATCATTTGAAACATCTGTTTTAGAAAAGAAAGCGGGAAAATAATTAATTAAAATCAGATCTTAAATGTGATATTCTCTTTATACAAAGAGAGTATCACTCTGTAGAAAGAGCGATACTCTAAACTTGCTCTGGCCCGTCACATAAAGTCCAGATAAAATACATTAAACTAAATGGCTGCAGTTTAAGGCATTGTGTGCCCTAAAATTCTCACTTTTTCTGATTAGTTTGCTTTTGTAGAGGGAACAAGAATAATGCTGAGGCGGTGTGGAGTAGCAGTAAAGCTGGTTCCCTATAAATATAACGACTATTCTTTCTAAAAGCAGTCTGTGTGTCGATTCCGGATTCTTTTGGTATCTTCCCCACTTCTGTTCCAGTTTCCTGTCTAAATACTGTGAATAAAGGCCACAAAATCCTTCAAAGAAATGCTAAAGTAGTTCTAAAAGTTCACCCCAAATCAAGAAACAGATCTCCCATCCTTAACTCACAACTTCATCTACTTTTAAGGCAGTAGAAAAGGGTAAAAAGAAAAAAAAAACCTATCCTGTGCAAACTCTCCTATAGTTATATTTCTTCCAACACCTAATCGAAGATCTCTTCCCTCTTTTCCCCCCCTCTGTACCCTTTGAACCTTCATTTGCACTGTCAGGCAAAGAAATGAGTTCATGAATCTTGGTGGCTTGGGCTTAATTAAACTGCATTATATTTCACCCACCGCACATTAATCTCACCAAAAGAGGCAAAGCGAGGAGGTGTGTGGAGGTGTTAGTCGGCCAAAGCTCGTTGCATCCCCGTCGCACACATGCCGCCCAAACTTGTGCAACTGAGCATCGCCGTCACCCTGTCCAAACCCTCACCTGCTGGAAAATCGAGTAACTTTTCGAGCAATTGGAAAGAAAATGTTTGAACTGTGATAACCCTTTCCAGCTTTAGCTCATTTATTTACTCCTGCTAAAAACTAAACCCTCTTCCAATTCCATTTCAGTCACGTTGAGATAAATAGATTTTATCTCACCAGATAGATTTATTGATTTATCAAATTTTCTGGTTTTAACCATTTCATTTCTGGAAAATCTGGATTTTTTATTTTATTTTATTTTTTTAACCTTTGCGCTCATTGTTTTTCCAAGGTCTTAATGACATCAGCCGCTCCGCGGCCTACCATCTTGTTCTGCACAAATGATTCACAGCTTGTCCTTGAACTTTGACTGAAATAAAAGCATGTTTTTAACAAATTTTCTCCTTTTTTTTTTACGTTTTTAAATCTTATGATTAATATTTTTAATTAGTTTTTAATCATTTTTACTTTGGTTAATGCTGTTATTGTCATTTTGTAGCACTGAGATTTACATATAAATTGTGTTAAATTAAATCGTGTCGTTTCTTAGGAACTTTTCCAAGAGAGGCAGTCTTTAAATCATATACTAATTTCATTAACTTAAACATTTAAGGTATCAATGTTTTACCAGGGAATTTTGGAAATATTTTTCCAAATAATTCCCATTTAAGACAAAAAATTCTAATAATTTTTACATTTTCCATCCATCCATCCATCCATGCACACTGTATGTTTTTTCTAAAGTTATAATGCAAATATATGAATAAACTCTCAATCAACACTAATATGTTAGCTAAAGGAGCACTAAAACGCTAACATTGTTGTCTTGAGTTTTCTTCTCCTGCATTTTGGTTTGGTTTCCTTTAAAGATCACAAAAATTGCAGGTGTGAATGGAGTTGGAGATGAACTTTGTTGAAAATTAACTGTTCTGGAAAATATGTCGTACTTTGTAAGTCTTCCACATCTCTGATTTCTGGGGGGGGAAAAAATAAAAAATTAAGGAATAAAACTCTATTCCCCCTCAGAGGGCAGAGAAGGAGAGGGCAACATGAACCCAGTCGACATCCAGGCTAAATTGCAGATGCTCATCTCTCAAAAAACACATCCAACTCTCTGGTGCGATCTCTTGTGCATTATGAATGAGACATCCAGCCAAGCCCCTGCTCAATGGAATGAATTAAAGGCATTTCATGACATTTTGAAAGTTAATCTATTGTTTTTTGGGGGGGTTTTTTGCTCGGCGGGCGCTTGCTATTACGTGGGCGAAAAAGTTTCCGCGCTCGTCCCAGAGGTGACGGAGGGGACTGGCTGAGCTCGTCGCCTTCAGAGAGACCTGCGGTTAACGACGCAAACGAGCTGCTTTCAGCTGACGGATTTGTCACTTCTCTTTATGCGTTGTAATACACACACAGAGGGGGAAAGAAAAAAAAAATCCTAATTGAAATCATGCCTCTATAAAAACAATACAAGGGAACTCATTAAAAACTAAAACTCAATTTGGAGTCAATTCGCTCATCAGGCAATTATGTCAAAACACACGGAGTAGTGCGAGCGGGGGCAAGCGACTGCAAAGTTTTCCCACGGGGGCCGGCAGAGAGTCATTATTATACGCGTTCTTTGGAAATTAGTATGATCGGTTCTGTGGGTGTTTATCATGCTGGCAGGGGGACAGGCCTCGGGGGAATTAGCCCAGCGAGAAAGCCTCAACCCCGCAGGAAGCTTTCTTCCCCTCGCAGGCCTGAAAAAAAGAAAAGAAAAGAAAAACACCTGTAACAGCATTAATGTGCGACTCAAGGGCAGCTGCTGTTAGGTCTGCTCTCCACACTGTATTCCATTATGCATGACCATGCAGGGGTGCCCTTTGTCTTGGCTGGAGTTAAGCTGGGGACCACAGGGGGGTGATTAGGACACCGTGTACCTTGTGTTGAACACTAACAACAGCTGCTCTGAGGCGGGACCGTCTGACCGAACGGACGCTCAATGACACTTCAAAGATTCGGAGGGCGAAGCATTAGCATTTGGGTTCGATTATGACAAAAAAATAAATAAATTCTCATCAGTATGCACACACAAAGTCATGAGGTTTTCAGAAATCTCCAAACTCAATCTGTCTTGATTAAAAGAGCAGTATGTGTTTTAAAAGCAACATAGTGCCATTTGCTTGCATATTCAAGCAACTATTACTATTTAGTTGTTATAAAAAAAATGCTGTATATATCAAATATGATTTAAAAGAAATTTGACTTTGTAATTTAAGGCCTTGATATTGGGCCTGTCTTTTAAGAAACTCCTGCTCTTTCTGAAACTCCACCTTCAGGAAGTCATCACAACATGGCTGCTCTATCAACCCTTTAACAACATTTTTATCAACGTTTCACTGAGAAGGAGCTCCTATAATGTGCTCAGCAGATGTACAGTTTCACCAGGCTTTTGCCAATTGCTGCTGGCTAGTCTGAAGGAGCTGAGTGGAGGAGACCCGGGGCAGGTGAGCTCTGTGAGGCAGAAGCTCATAAACTTTGACACAGCAGCTCAGAGGAGGAACTTCATCCTTCAGACACTTTGCACATCTCAATGGTTGCCATGAGAGATTAAAGGATTCCTCCAACATGGATGAAAGAATCATAGCAACACCATAGGTATGTTTTTGATGAGGGAATAACATTATAACATGATGAAAAGCTAAAAAAAAAAAAAAAAATTATCTCACATAATACTGCCCCTATTTTAGCAAAATCAGGAATAATTGTTGTATTTTAGAATAAAATTAAAGAAATCACATTATACTTTATTGAAGTGAAGTTGCACATCCATGGTACTTCCAGGGTGCATTCACACCAAACCTGTTTGGGCCTCTTTATTTTAACTCTAGCTTGTTTGCTTAGAAAGTTAAATTTGTTTAGGGAGGTGTGAATCGGCACGATTCACTTCCTTTGCGCAGGGCATTGTGGGTAAATACAACCAAATCAAAGAGGCAAATCTAACCCTAGTGGAAGAAATGGCTCGTAGTTTTTTTGTTTGTTTTTTTTATACCAAAGACAAAAGAGAAATCCTACAACTGCTTAATTATGACGCCACTCCATTTTTGAAGGAAGTTGCGCTCATGTCTTCTTCAGAGGTTTTTAGTCATTTTCTCCAGTGGTTCTTGGTGCAAAGCCACCACAGGTGAGGGAAAGGAATAAGTTTTTGAAAGATTTTCTTTTTCTTTTTTTTCATTTAACACAGTTCAGTGTGAAAGCAAACCACACTAGCTGAAAACGTAACAAATGTTGCAATTTTGGTCCCCCAATCAAACCAAAGTCTACCAGACTAACAGGTGTGAGAACACCCTTAATCTCAATAATACAATGAGAAGATAACACCTAGTCATAATCAGATAACTTGAAAAAAATGTCAACATATGGAAAGTAAGTCTTGAGTATTTCTTTCCCAGTCTAGAAACATCTCTTTGCCAAAAAGAACAAGAACAACTAGGATGGTGACTCTCTGGTGGGTTAATCAAGAAATAGCTTTGTTAAAAACTAATCCGTTAAGGTGTCTAGTTAAAGTCAAGGTTAGTCAGCACCTTTGACGCTCTAACAAGTTGAAGAAGGCTTCTCCCAACTGCATTAGAATCCGAACATGAATAAAATTAACTTGCGCTGCTATGGAACATCTTCTCTTGCCGCGCGACTTTAAGAGCATAGGTCAAAGAGTGTCTCTGCACCTCTTCTATGTCTTCCTGTCAGTCAGTCAACCTGCTTCACCAGTGTGCACGGTCCTGTGAAGGCCAGTAAGAACGGAAGACTGGGAGGAATGGAGGAAGCGCTGTCAGTCAGTGCTGCCTGAGCAGGAAGCTGACAGGAGCACGCGGGAAGACAGTTGGCAGGCCGGAGCCATGCACTATTCAAGCATCATTCATACGGAGCGCGACTACTGGGGCAAAACAGCACACGGTACGCTACAACACACACATTTACGCATGAGGATGCCACACACACTTGGAGTAGAAGCGCGTTGTGCGGCCAGAACTTCCTAAGCCGATCCTAATTCTAGCTTGAACTGAAATCGGTGGATTCATACTGTGTTCTGAGTTTAGAAGTAAAGTTTTAACAGACGAGTTAGAGAGAGAAGTAGTCAAGAGTTAGGAAAAGTCCAGTGCAATATATGGTGGTGATGAGAGGCGTCCATAACCCTTAAATTAGTTTTGATTATGAATATTGCTCTTTTTGTTACACCGCTCGAGCATCATCTAGATACATTTTATTACTGAGGATTAAAAAAAAATACAAAAATACAATCAGGAGGGACACCTTTATCATGTGATGTATTAAAATAGTCCAGCCTCCATCCAATAAACCTTGAACGCTTTGTGAGAGTTCTGAATGGTCCGACTCATCTAAAGGACAAAACCAAAGCATCAGGGAGCAGATGGCTCATAAACTAATGGGACTCCTGTATATAAAAGAATTTTTAAAAATAAAATAAAAAGATACCTACTGGATTCTACCTACTCAGGAGGCCTGATGGATGGCCCAGATGGCTGCAAGAGGACACTGGACACAGATGAGAGTGTGTGTCTGTGTGTGTGAAGAGCCTTTTTTATTATTGGTATGAAATAATGATGTGCACAGTCAATTATCTGAAGCTGGCAAAAAATTGTCAACCCAGCCGTATTACTTAAATTATTTCTAAATTAGGTTGAAGTGCTTCGCGTTATATTTGTCCTAAATTTATATATTAAGCTTTAAAAACACCTCATCATTATAACTATAGTAATAACTATATCATGACTGAAAAAGTAGGAATAATTGTCCCTTTTTTTGTTTTAAATAACAAAGAAACTGTTATTATTCTATCTGTAAATGCTGTAAGTTCATGGTATTTTTTTTCCACACAAGTCAGCATACAGATAGACAACTAGTGGTGTTAAACAAAATAATTAGGTAATATTAAAACTCATGGACCACACCATGAGTTTCTCCTCTTTTATGCCAATAGCAGCCAATGACAGTGGTATTCCTTGCAGCATGAGATGGTGCATCGTCATATATGAAGATGATTTTGCTACTGAAAGTTCGGCTCTTTTTTTTGAACCATGAAAGAAAGTGATCAGCCTGAAAGTCCATATACTTGTTGAGGTCATTTTCACACCTTCAGGGACTCTGAAGGGGCCAACCAGCTCTCTCTCTCGCTCTCCCCCCAAAAAATGATGAGTCAATGATGGCCATCCACCACCAATCCACTACTGCGTCCATATGGACCATCCAGGGTTGCACAACAGTCATCAGTGAACAAGTCTATTTGAAAATTAATCTTCATGTACGGCTGGGCCCACTGTGACTGTTTCTGCTTGTGAGCTCTGGTTAGGGGCCGAATAGTAGGTTCATGGACCGCAAGCCTCTGGAGGATCCTCCACCGTGAGGTTCCAGAGGCACCAGCAGCTTCAAATAACTGTTTGCTGCTTTGTGAGGGTATTTTAACAGCTGCTCTCTTAACCTGACGAATTTGTCTAACAGAAACCTTCCTCATTATGCCTTTATCTGTACAAACCCATCTTTGTTCTGAATCAGCCACAATTCTCTTCACAGTACGATAACGCTTCAGTTTTTGTTAAATATCTAATGTTTTCATATGGCACTACACTATCAGATGATTTTTGTCAGCAGAGAGATTCTTTCTCTTTCCTATATTGCTTGAAACCTGTGGCCTGCTTAATAATGTGGAACATCCTTCTGAAGTGGACTTCGTTTAATTGAGCTCACCAGACAAACTAATCAACCAGCTCTCTGAAATTAATTATAGTGATTCAAAGAGCCCTGACACACAATACCATCTATACATTTAATAGCACAACAAAAAATGTAATCTTAATGACACTTAAATCCAATTTGCATAATAATTTGGAACACGGTGTAAGCCTAACTTGACTTTGACTGAAAAATCTCTCCTCCTGCACCAAAAGTGGCACTTTAACCACTGAGATTGTGTCCAGTGAAGCTGATTAAAGAGGAAGAAAATGAAGAAAAAAAAAAAAAAAAAAAAAAGACCACACAATATAACGTATGAATAAACCGAGCCAGACAGTCTGGGAGGATTTTGACACAGGAGACAGCTGGTGGTCGGACCAACCTTATTATGTCAGGTGTTCCGCCTGGGGATGTGCTCGGAGGCAACGAGCGCACACACATAGGCACGGCCATGATGTGCCTTTGTGTGGTAATTACAACCAAGAACACAGAGAGATAGTTTAATACAAGAAAGTAAAAAAAAAAAATATATATATATATATATAATGAATCGTGTTATCTCAGCATTTAGTTTAAAGGATATACCCCATCAGAGAGAACAGAAGCTACAAAGCATTTCATCTTCTTTTGGTTTCTTTGTTGTTGCACTGATCAAACGGCCCTAAACGATGCCCTCCTGACTCACGCAGAGAGAGAGAGAACCATCTACTTCCTCTAATTCCGCTTTATCGCGTCACGCTCGGGACCCACGACACCGTCGCACATGGACGTCGCTTTAAGGCGAGCCATTAGGACAGAGTTAATTGAATTACATCGGCGCTTCACACTTTGATGGCGTCTAATAACTTTGCGAGCGACGCTTGGTGGCAAGCCCCGTCGTGTGGCGCCGGCTGCTGTGAAAGGGGACTGCGGATGGCGGCGAGCAGCGGGCCTCCTGAGCGGGCGCGGTGAGGGAGCAGCTCGCTGAGCAGCTGCAGCACTAACAAAGAGCTACAGCACCCCCAACAGAGGGTGGAGGCGCACTGATGGGCAGCGAAGGCACCGAGAGGGAAAGTTCTTGTCAGCATGAATAAATGGGAGCGAGTTTTCTGTTGTTGTTTTCTTCAGTTTTTCATCCTCGTTTGTCACAGATGTTCGTGAACATGTGTGGGAGTACACACGTGTGCGCGAGGTAGACTCTGCCGCATGCATGGCGGAAGGGTTGGGGGGGCAAGAAGTGTGACAAGTGAGAGGCCGAGACAATGTACAAAAGGGAGATTAAAACGAGACAAACTGATCAAAAGGGCAAAGTGTGAGAGAGGGAGGAAATAAATTGCAAGGCGAGAAGAGAGCAGACCATTGCCATGGCAACAGCAGCATCTTTGCCATCCGGCTTTAAAGGCTGGATGTCAGATGTTCTTCGAATCGATCAAAAAAAAGGTACACACATGCATAATCTTTGTAAAAATCACACACAAAAAGGTGAAGACTTTAATGGACAGAAATCCACACCGAGGTAAAAGCATCTCTGCTTACAATATGACTCTTTACTTTCTTATGTAACTGCATCGGCACTGGTGTTCAATTAAAAAACTGCTTATGTTTTCTGTACTACCGAAATATGTAATTATATTTGAAGTAGGTTACGAAACAATATCCCAAGATCCCACAGGCTGGAGGTTAAATCCAATGCCCAAAAGGCTCATGGTGATGCTGGAGGAGTTGTATGAATCCCCAGCTCAGGTGGAAAATATGTTAACAGAACCAATGGATCAAAGGGAAGAGACGTTTCCAAACGTGGAAAAAAAAAAAAAACACTCATCATGAGAACTTCTGCGCAACTTCCTATTACACAAAACAAACAGAAATGGAGTAGCGTCAGATTTTAGCGGTTGTAGCATTTCTCTTGTATTCACAAACACTATTTTTCAAAATAGTATTATACTCGCAATTTGTTTTGTTTGTATTTACCCAGAATTCCCTGCGCTATAGTCTGCTGCTTTTGGAGCAGTCTCCACTTTGAATCCACATATGCATTCAAACCGTACAAGAGTTCACTTCAACTGAACCGAGACCTAAGCCTGTCACAATAAATAATGAAACAATTGATTGCATTATAAACTAAAACAAACTCAATTTTCATTAGCTTGATTTATTGTTTATTTTTTTCTCTCTCCCTTTCTACCAAAACTGGTCTTGAGTCTGCTGCTTTGGTCTCAACTATCCCTTTTTTGAAAGACAGACTTCAGAATTCATTTTAATTGTCGTTTTTGTTGCTTTGTTTACTTATTTTGGATATTTAAAATGTCTTCCAGTTTCAATGTTTAAATGCTGAACGGCATTTAAAGTTTATTGATCTTTGAGAATGTGTTCTAGCATTATTTTTCTATTATTACTACTATATACTTGAAAATTGTCTCAAAACAACCTTATCATTTATTGCAATAAGTTCTTGGACAATTTGTCATCTGGCAAAATTTGTGACTGTGACAGGCCTACCGAGACCTGGGTTTGTAGGTTGGCCAGCATTTGCTGCATCAGAGGTCGATGGCGCATTCATATTTCCCCAAACAAATCAGACTTTCTATACAAATGGACTAGAGTTTGCTTAAAGCGGAGTAAATAGGGCTGGTGTGAATGCACCTTAAGACAGTGACAGAAATCCACCTCTCACCAAGCCAACGCTCACAAACACAAAAGCAGAGCAACAATGAAATTATTGAGGTTGCTATTCTCGTGCTGGAGCAATCCAGGGTGAACGCAAAAAACATTTCTTCGAAAGAAAGAATTTCAACACATTTGTGCTGATCAATCGCAAAAAAGCCTTGAGCAGAACATGTTGCAGTCTGTGGGGTTTTTATTTCTTTAAGTATTTCCGCCAACCCAACAACCTGAAGTCCACATGCCTGCCTCTCCCCACTTAGCGGGCGACCCGTTCGGCTTCGCTCAACAGACACGCTCGCCTCGGGATATCACGAATAATTAGCAGAGATCAACCTGACATCAATCACCCTCCTCTCACGCACGCGCTCGGGTCATCACCTTTTTAAATGACCTTACATGCTAAACAGACTGCTGTGACAACCTGTCGCAAGGCTCAATGGAGAGACAGCATGATGGTGCCAAAGCAAAAGACGGGAAGGAAATCTGACAGGCACTGATATGGATCTGAATGCTTGTACAGTCAATCAGTGTGAGGGCTCTGGTCCACAAACATTGCTCCTTGTATAATTAATTACACCTCTCCGAGAAAGAAAACGGCAAACGGATCTTTCCAGCCCTCGTCCTTTGATTGAGGACAGTCCCTGCTGAGAAGGTCTGCGGGTGTGTTTAGAGGAATGTTCGTGTACCACCAACGGCAATCGGAAACTTTGATTTGAAAATATGATTGTTGCTCTTAAAGCTTTGTGCCACTTTGATTTTACCACAAAGCAAGCAGCGGCACCATTTACCAAATAAAACGGCGCCCTCGGTGGGTCGCATTATCACTTTTTGGACTGTTTAAATTCCCATCTCTGACCCGATCTTTGGTCTTGCCCATGACCCAATTTCCCCAAAGGGATCATTAAAGTTTCATTCCATCTTATCTTCCCCCATCCTTCTCTCTCTCTCTCTCTCTCCACCAACCAGATCACATTGCAGCGCTGCCCTCCTCCAATCCTTCACTTAATTATGTCCCCTGAATGAAGTTCATCTTTCATGCTGCCAGCGGCCCGGCTGCCTGGCTCGTCTGTTCTGGGCCATCTAATCATGGCGCAGAGACAAACTAAAATTAGACGGTCAGCATGTGAAGCCTGGCAGACCCTAATGAAGGCTGACGTCTCAAGACGGGCCGCTGATGTACCAGATGCACTTTGCTTGAACCGACGATGACCGCTGTTGACTAGCGCTGAGGATGAGCGAACCCCTTTTCGCATTGCTAAGAAAAGTCTCACGCAACGAGGAAGGAAGACTGTCCCATGAATCAAAATTAGAGTTCATGGTTTGGAAGTTTGGCAGCAACTCTTCATGTACGCAAGCTGAGATCAAAGTAGTGAGCTGGATGCAAAATAACAGATGTTTAGTTCAACTGTACACAGATGAGTTTTTGTAGTGTGTTCACTCATTGTGAAGTAGAGCGCCAACGGTGTAGACGGAAAAAAAATCTGTTGGATTTCAGTCAAATCTTCCCTGCAACAGCAGCATACAATAGTTCCTCTCAGGTTTCCTACAAGATTTTCATGCGACAATTCTGTATTTGTCCTTTAATTGACTCAAATTTAAATTCTCGAACTATTTTCGTCCAGTTAAAAAAATCCAAAGGTTGACTATAAATTTACTGAAGAGAATTTAACAAAGCTTAGACCGTATACAGAATCTTTAAAACCTTTAAGTGTAAAAGACTGATGAATGGAGGATGAGCAAATGGAATGAGAAACTAACTGAAGGATGGTAAAGACAAACCATTGACCCTTTTGTTACTACAACAATTCTTAGCTATGTTTTTCACTGCAAATGATCATGTGTTTAGTTTCTAATATTCTTGTATCAGTGTCAAAATCAGTAAGATTAATTTATGAATATTTAACAAGGAAAGAATTTCAGAAAAGTTAATTATCAAGTCATTAAATACAAAATGGCTGCAGAAAAAGAAGAATCGTTTGAACTAATCTGCAGCAAATCTGCTCTTTGCACCTTTTTGGGTGAACCTTTCAGTTCTGACAATTCATCACTGAGTCAGTTTCAAACAAAACACTTGGACTGGGCTGAGTCATATTGTGTTAAATTGGCCAATCCGGGTTTGTGGATAAGTTTTATGAACTTTATGTTTGCTTAATAGCCCTAGCACTTAAAAATTATACAATTATTGTGTTTTAAGACAACAAATACATCGTGTGCTCAGCAAAAACAGCCACAGAAGACTGACCTACTACTATATATAAAATCTAGATTGGAAGACAAAATGTTTAAGAAGTTTACTATTCCATTCTGATAAACCAAGAGTTACTTAAAATGTCTCACACCAACTTTATACTTGGCATATCTCAGATTTTTAGACAAGCACACAACATAATATTCACCTGGAAAGTGTCGCACTTTTTGCTTTCTGAACGTTGAGCAAAGAAAGAAACAAATAAGAGATTTGTATGCGCAAAATGAAGCCTCTGTTTTGAGTACAGTAAAGGTCAGAAGTTATAGAACATATATAATCCATGAAGGGGGAGAATCTTTTCATCCTTTTGAGTTCAGTTGTTCATTTATTCATAACCCACATTTTGTTTTCTTCTTTGGTCAGTGTTTGTTATATTTAGTTGTTGAATTTAAATAAATAAATAAAAAAGAAAGTCCAAATCTAAATTAAGCAATTCAGAATTCAACGGAAACTGGTATAGATTTGTGAAAAAAATTAATTTGCGTGTTTCCAATAACACATTTGCTGATGCTATGCTAAGCCAAAAAAAATAAGTTTTTCATTTTATCTTAAAATGTAGTTTCCTGATTTGTGTAATATACAATAAATGTGTTTTAATCAACTTCAAATTTCAAAATTTCCCTTTTTATTAGAGATACACAGAACTGAAAGGTGGAGGCAAAGTATGGCATAGAAGAGGCCATATAACGAGTGAGAAGCGTGTAAAATCATTTCCTACAACAGGTTTTTGAGGTTCATTTGGGCTGCAAGACGGTGAAAGAGAGCAAGACTTTCAGCAGGCAACAGGAAGGCTGGACTTACTAGAGCAACTTTGCTCTGCTGAATATTTCAATCTTTATCACGGAACAAGACGGAATTAGAAATGTTGGTGGCTTTTTGGAAAATTCCAAATTAATGTAA
>CAEFZY010053112.1:0-45162 GCA_903066815.1 Brachyrhaphis roseni | reverse complement strand
AAGAAGAAGAAGAAGAAGAAGAAGAAGAAGAAGAAGAAGAAGAAGAAGAAGAAGAAGAAGAAGAAGAAGAAGAAGAAAAAAAAGGAAAGCTGGAGGGGAAGGAGGGGTGAGAGAAAAGCCAATTTGTGCCGAACAAGACTCAGCTGTGATTATCAGTGGATGTTATTACTGTGGAGAAGCAGACGTTTGAAGGTTATGTTTCTGGGCAGTAATTGAAATGCAAAATAACATTAGGATCGATGGCCATCTCTGTTTATTTATGAAATCAATATCGTAACTGTCCCACATGAGTCCTCCTCTGATTCCCAATGACGGCTTAAGTCTCTGGTCGTTTATTCTCCCTCTCCCTCCACCACCACTTCCACCCCTGCAACCTCCGTCTTCTGTCTCTTTTTAAAAGGCAGTTAGGGGTGTGTTTGACTTTGCAGAGAGAGCAATTTCCTCGAGGTGGTTGGATGTGTATGTAGATGGGGGGTTGATACTCCAGGTAAGGAGACATCATCCATGTGGGAAATCTATGCAATCTCTCCTCGTGGCTGTGACATTGAGGAGGCCATATGCTGGAAGTTCTGTGTACTACGTGTTCGTGCATATGAGTGTTTGCGTTGGGGACGCAGAAAATTAAACAAAGTACACTAATGCGGCATAAACCTACCGCTGGGACTTAGGAACTTAGAAGGAAAATACTAACTTTGAAAGTGAGAGAATTAGACCGAAACTCAAAGGTCCATTTTTTTTATTCTAGCAAGTCAGTCTGTGCAGCTACATGTTGTGGCAGGTTTCTACCCAGGGCAGTATAGCACAGGGGGTGTGAAGGTGCACATGGGAAACAAAGGGATAAAAAGTGTCAACTGTGCCTCAAACAAATATTCCACAGCTTAGTTACAAGTCCAGACAATAAGAATAGCCCATTCCCAGGTCGTATACAGTATAAGAAATGTATGGAAATACACTCCGCAGGTGATTGTTTTAAGAAATTTTGAAGTAAATGAAAGGAGTATATTGGTGTTTTTTGAGTATTTATACGGATCAAATTAACTGTATTTCATATTTATATTTCAATAGTATTTGTAATTAATTAGTCCAAGATCACTTTTCCTTTCATCTCCAGGTCAAATTGTGAAAATAAAATTCCTACTCACTGCCTGCATGAAAACTAAAAACTTCCACTATTTTTACACCGTAAATGCGTCAAACATGCACTTTACAACACTTCTTTAGACTTCAACATAATTCACATGAAGATTAGACTAGATTGATGCATAATTTAGGAGTCATTTTGTAATTCTCTTATTTTTCGTTGAATTTAAAACTCTTCCCTCTCTGTTATTTATATTAGCCCTTAGGAAAAGAAGACTGAAATTCTCTATTAGCAGAAAAATAGGATCTTTCTCTGATTTCAGTCCCTAATGTTTCTAATAAAACATGTTTGCTGTTTTATGCTTTTCTTGCTCAGAGTGTGTGCTGCGTT
Source organism: Brachyrhaphis roseni (assembly GCA_903066815.1). Taxonomy (NCBI): domain Eukaryota; kingdom Metazoa; phylum Chordata; class Actinopteri; order Cyprinodontiformes; family Poeciliidae; genus Brachyrhaphis; species Brachyrhaphis roseni. The sequence continues at coordinate 43,691 of CAEFZY010053112.1, read as the reverse complement.
TGATTATTTGTAGAGCGACAGGAAAAAAAAAATAGTTTGCCCAGGGGGGCTTTTAATGGAAGAACAACCACTGGATACATATATGTATCAATTTATTCTAAACTGATGCAAACATTATTCCTTTCCTTTACGGATCTTTAACACTCCTATTTAGTACTATTGAAATTCAGTTTTAGGGTGATATTCAAAGTAAATGTCTCAAAGAAGTTTTATTATGGCTTAAATGAGGTTTCCATTGCTGTCTGGTAAAGAAGACAGTAAGAATTTTATAGTTAATTAGAAAAAAACAATTGGAGTGAAAAAGTAAGAAAAGTAGTTCTTGTAAAATTGGTACAAATAAATGTGCTTTAAATGAATTTGTAGTTTTTCTTCTGATATATGAAGACTTGATGGACATATTCAGAAATTTTCCAACAAAGAGAAGTGCAAATACTTAATTAGTGAACAGAAAAATGATAAATAACGCCTTCAAATTGACCAATTGTCCATGCACTTCCAGGTGTAAATACAATGCTGCACCTTATATATATACTATAAAGATCAAGGGATGTATTTTCCTTCTAAACAAATTTTTTGTTTTGTAAAAAAGTGCAAAACCATATTTTCTTTTATGCTAGTTTGTTTTCCATGAAACAATTTATTCTTCCCAAAGAGGTCAGAGTGAGAGACTCAGCACCTTCTTTGTCCCGAAAGGAAAATTTTTCTTGGCGTAAAGTTGTGCTGGAAAAAAAGACTTGCGTCAAATACAAACATAGCAAGCAAATATTTTCCCTCTGAAATCATAAAGTAGACACTGAGGAGCAGAGCTTAAATAACGTAAGGTGCTCATTCAGTACAGCTTTTAACACAGTCACTGTAAATAAATAGTACAGGGTTTAAGATGAAAAAAAAAAACTTAAAATAACTTCTTAACAGCTCAAAGTATGAAAACCATAAACCCGAAGATCTCCTGTATTAAACAAAAATAAAAAAAATTCAGAAATCTTATAAAGTTACACTTACTTTTTGTAGTAATCTTAAATCTAAATACAATTAAATGTAGTGTGTATAATCTAAGTTCAGGAAACCACATCCATCCACAGCTTTGCCTCCTGACTACTTTAACACACTCATTGTGAAACTCCAATACATCCAAAACTCTGCAGCAAGAATCCTGATGAGAGTGAAAACACAAAAATATCAGACCATTTTGTCCTTTCCTTCACTGGCTTACTGTCTCTGATTTGATACAAGCGCTCACTCTCAAGTTCAAATATGGAAACACACCTCACCTTACAGTCCTGTAACTCAAATCTCTCAAAAGGACTTAAAACATTTCTTTTTAGCAGTACATTTGGTTTTTCAATTATTAGGTGTACGGTTAAACCCCAAAAAATTCCTACCTCTGGGAGATTTAGGTTGAAACTTTATGCTTTATTTACCAACATGTTTTTTTCTAACTGAAAATAATGTTAACTTTTTGGTGTGGCCCAGCCAGAGTTCAGTCTTGAATCTGTGGAGGAAGCTAAAAATTCAACAATACACAAAAATGTATGTCCCGTCAAAACATGCAATAAGCAGGTCAGCAATTATAAAAAAGGTTTGATGGCGCATCAAAAAATGTTCAACTATCTTTTGACATGCAGCTATATAGTAAGATGTAAATAAAACTAGACAGATTTTTTATATTTCTTTTACATTGTTTTATTATATTTACAGAAATGTCTATCTCATTTCCTTTAGAGAGAAACTTCTTGATTTGATGAACGTAATTGTAAATCTAAAACTGCAAGGAGTGTGAATACTTTGAGATAAATTGTAATTCTGATTCCATTTTTCTGACTGATCTTGACTTCTTATGGATATAATTCTGTGCTTTCTATCAATAACTATACATGTGATCCTTTCACTTCAGCTAAATGCTTTATTCTGTAATAGTTCAAGCTCATATCTATGTAATTTGTATTATAAATACAATTGTTTTATTCTATTATATATTTTTCCTCTGTTAAAGGAGACTTAGACTGTGTTGTAAAGACAAGAAAATCTTTTTTCTCCCATTCATGACCTTTTTACTTTTATGTGTGAGCACCTATATTTTTTTTGATGACCTTGATTTATGATGCGAATACCCGCATCACCCCTGTGCGTTGTGGTTCCTTCTTAACTCCCCAGACGACATGCACAGCCACCCTTCCCGCCTTTCGCCACGCGTGACCATTTATTTCCCGGACACACTGATATCATGGACTAACAGCGTAATCTATGTGTTTTGTGGTTCGGGCTACTCAGTTTAAAGCTGATAGAGTTTGCCCCAAACAAGGACGGCCTATCATGGAAAGATTAATGAACTAATTTCATGCATGGCTCCTTGCTTCTGTGTGCTTCCATGTTTATCTGTATGTTCTGCACAGAGATTTACGCTGCATTGCTTGCAACAAGCTTAACCCCAAGTTTAACACTCATGTGTTTCCTTGGTGAGGGAATGTAAGATTAGGATACCTTCAATAAACACATGCTGATGAGTCTTTCGAACATACATGTTTTGGTTCTGGATGTAAATTTATTATCGAAAGTTGCAGAATTAGATTGGTTTATAATTGACATACGCAAACATTAGAGTTTTTGTAAAGTGCTCCGCTGAGGCATTTTTGGGCTGGAAAAGAAATCACAGCTGACTCGTGTTGCTAACTTTAAGCTGTCTGGACGGCTCAGTGGTTTTCCGTAAGTAGTGAAGTCTCATTCTTGCCGTGTGATGGACAGACGGAAACCCGTGTCTGCTGCGTCCACAGTGGGACCGTCTCACAGCAGCAGAACAGAGAAGGCAGGTGACCTTCACGTCTGTCTGATGAGTCCTGCTTGTCTGCTCTGTTTGTACCATTTTTCTGTGCAGCGGAGCACACACTAACCTATTAGATATTAGGTGCAATGCGTTTGAGATCGTGTGTGTGTGTGTTTTGCCAAGGGACACATCGTGGAGGGTCAGGCTACACTTTAAGAACTCCACGTCTCTTTTTAATAAGAGGAAGAAAACCAAATTATGAAACTACGTCCCTATTTCTGTCTGTGTGAATCGGTGGTTCGTGCCATTATTTCATTTGGACAGATCTGAAAGGACCCATTAGAAATTTCCATTAAACGCAACAAAAAACATCTCCCCAGCGTTGCTGTGTGCTAAGTGTGGAATGAACTACTTTTTACCAACGCTACAATGTACTATTCCATAGGGATTCCCCCCCATATCTAGCTGTGATGATGTATTAACTGTTACCACGCCGCTTTCTGCACCTCCCTCTGACGGGAAAAAAATCTGCCCTCCAAACTGACTGTAAGCACATGCTGATTTTCAACAAGATTTAACACGAGTGCTGTGAATCTTTTATAAACCACAATGGCCTCATGTTGAAGACGTAATGTTGTATCGCTCCATCTCGCACTATGTTAACAGTCCTGACTAATTAAAAATGCATAAGGAACGTCTGGGATCCGTAAGAGGGGGGGTTTATTTTCTCATGCCTCATCTTGAACAGGAAGGAAGCGGAGGAATCGATAGATCCGATCCTGGCTTGAGGGGAGGGAGGCTACCTTCATCCCTCTTTCCATCCTCTGTGCGTTAGCACTTAAGAGAAGTTCTATGCTGTCAGAGCCTGAAGACTTAGTGACTTAATGCAAAGAGGAAAAGGACATCCCTTACCATTAGCACCAGATCTAAAACAGGGGGCAACCCTCAAGAGCACTTAGGAAAAATAAAAAAAAAAAGAAATCAAAAGAATATACCTTACCTTAGCCAAATGAGTTTTTGTAAGGATGTAGTAAAATACGCAACTGCTGAATGTTGCAATTATGATATTGGTGGCAATGAGTCCTTGATCTAAGCAGGATATGGGAGCATAGCCTAGAGTCTGTTTGGTCCCTCTACTAAAGTTTCTTTCATGCAAATTGCAGAAGGCGGTCAGACACTGGCTTGAAGATGTTTAAGACTTGTCCACATTAAAATGATCAAAATTATTTATGTAGCGGTCCATTCTAAGCAGCTTTTTAGAAACAGCAACATTTCTAAAAGTGCATTACTCTTTAAAGAAGGACCCAAAATGTTGCTAACTTTGTCAAACTTGAATTGTGTGGTTACATCTGACATACTGGGGTTTGATTGGAAGTAGGTCTACTTATTATTATTATTATTTTTAAATTTACAAAATCTAATGTTTGAAAAAAAATTTAGGGGCCCCCTAAAACTTCTTTGCGTTAGTGGGGCTCCTGCCCCTGTATGAGATATTATTGAAGTCTGAGCCAGGTTTCATCAGTCTTGTCACTAAAATCTTTGTCAGGTGTTAAGATCAAGGACAAGGAAAGTTGACTCAAATGTCCAAATATACAATATAATTCAAAACCCTTTAACAATCTGTTAGGTATTGCATCCAGGAAACATTTTGCTATCACAATTCTGGGACTCAACTATATTGAAGTGATCTCTGTGATTTGGTATACTGTGCAGCTGACATTTTTAATGTGGCAATAAAAACTTGGACAGAGTCAAGCTCCAGCTCAGGCCTGATTTTATTAACAAATATTCTGTACACATACACTGACAGACTTTGTCACTTCAAATTAAAATTTCTTTTTAATTAATTTATGTAAACGTTAAGTATTATTCATAGTTATGTTTATTATTTTTACACGATTCACTTTCATCTCTTTGAGTTTTTTTTTTTTTTTTTTTTAATAACTGAGTCCATAATGTGATTGAAAAAAAGAAATCAGGCCAAAATAGCATTAACTTTAGATTGCTGCAGGCCAGTTACAGTTTAAATGCTAAATACAATATGAAAACACCCAAAATTTTGATAAGAAGTATAACTACAGCAGCTTAAGTAAACTGCACTGACTCCAGACTTTGTGAAACAAAGACAAAGAAGTTCCAGTAAATAAAATTATTTTAGCAGTTGAACTATAAGTAGTTATGCAAATCTTCCATAGTTTCTACTTACCTTATTAAAAAAAAAATGTAACTGTAACAAACTATAAATTAAATTTGCTAATGCAGAAATTAAGTTCATGTTTATTCACCTTTGAGGTGACCTGAAGCTGTGATCTACATGTGATCGCAAGAAATTGTGTGAATGTTTCACTGCAGTTATATTCTCAAACAGAATTAAAATTGCTTTTAATTCCAAGGTTAATCAGTTAAGTATGCTCAAACAAGAATAGCACATAAAACAATGTCACATGGTAAAACAATGCATCTGTTGTTTTATGCAAATTACAACAAAATAGAACTACATCAGTCCACACATACACACTCTCAAATTCAGAGTAACTATAACCAATAACCATTGACAGGAGATGCATGTTAGAAATATCCAGTCACAGCAAAGTGGGTTGGTTCACAGATTTGTTTTTGTTTCAGCCAGTTGCAGTTTAAAACAATCCATTGATTTTTATGGCTCAAAACCTGTTTTACATGTCTCAAAGGAGCATTAGCCGCAATAAGCAGAACTGCAGAAACTGCAGCATGTCCGCTTCTGCTTACAATCAGTTCATAACTCACGATCATGTGCTGTTAGTGTTTTAGTCTTGGAACGTAAATGCTCTAAAATATTCTAGCATAACTAGTTTGATAGAGCTTTGACCAGAGTGTGTACCCTCTCAGAGAAAGAGGAAGTCTGCACTTCATTTAATCGATTTAATTAAGAAAAAGCTGGTAATGGATAAAATAGCTCAAATGTTTGAGTTTTAAGTTCCTAAATAAACTACAATAATACATTTTCTTTCACAGAGAAATAGTGTAAAGGACAATATAGTTATCCCCAAAGAGTTGTTTTATGTCCTGAGCTTTGTTTTGTCAAAACAACAACAGACAAAATCCTTAAGTGGAATAACAACGGATTGGATATATAAATGCCTGCCAAAAAATTACAAAAAATAAAAAGCTATAAATGAGCAGTCAAATAAATTTAGGACGTAATTTAGGACATAGTTTGAAACATCTTGACGTATTTAAAGGCTTTTAAGGTTTAAATACATCACTTAACATTTTAAATTAAGACTTTCAGGAACCCTGAATAAGATGAAAAACCAAAATGTTTTCCCAGGTCAGTGCTTCCAACAGAGGCAGCAGTAATCTGGCACCATCCGCTGGCAAAATAACCAGGACTATCGATTTGGTCATCTGTTACCCACAATCCCCCAAATGCTGAGTGTTACACCTCTCTCTGTCCATTAACAGCCTTCTAAGCTTTCATTCATTCGTTCATTCATTCATTTGCGTCTGGCAGACGGCCAGTTGTAGGCATTGTTTTCAAGATGTATGGAGCATCTGTTGACATGGTCGTTAGTTACTATTTTGCCTGAGAGGAATGGGCTCTGTCGGTGTTCTGCTTGGCATTCCAGCACATTAATGGTTGTGTAACATAATCTATCAAACTCAGATGAACCAGCTGATGAATTTCTCACAGAATGATGGACTGATGATGGTTGAAAGCCAGGGAGGGATGTTTTTTTTCTACTGCAGTTTAGTGATACACGTCGTATATCTCTTCAGAAAAGATCACATTAGTATTTATACACAAGTTTAAAAAGTTGTTTTAATCTAAGACTATTTCATTTTTGATGTGATTCAGGAAATTACCTGATAAATTCAATTGCAAGTATGTTTTTTCTGTACCCATGCAAGTGTCACCCTCTATGTGTTTCTCCAGGTTGCTGACCAGAATGCCCACTGACGACCGACATCTATCCTCCAGCTGTGGTTCTTACGTCAAAACTGAGCCCTCCAGTCCGTCTTCCTCACTCGTAGATACCGGCAGCCATCACAGTCCCAGTGGCAACTCAGACGCCAGTAGCGGCTACATTAACGGCAGTGGCGGGCGCTCCCACATCTTAGACTCACCTCCAATGTTCAACCCGGGCATGCTCGGTGGCGGCAGTGCGTGCTTACGCCGTTATGAGGAGTGCTCCGGCAGCATGGCGGACGACTCGCCAATTAAGTGCGAGTACATGCTCAATGCCATTCCCAAGAGGCTTTGCCTGGTGTGTGGCGACATTGCCTCAGGGTACCACTACGGCGTCGCCTCTTGTGAGGCCTGCAAAGCCTTTTTTAAAAGGACGATACAAGGTATTTTTACAAAGTCTCTTTGTGATTTTACAGACTCCTGTGAGTTGCAGCTTTAGAGTGAAAGATATTTTTCTCCTATTGAGCCCTGACTTGACAGTAACACATAAACAGACCAAGCAAAGCATAAGCAACTGGACAAACATTGAAAACGGGAAAGATATAAGCAACAGACGTTGTCGCCGGGTATTTTTAAAATGCAATCCAATTTATATAGAGATGTAGTCAATTGTATTTAATTACATACATTCCCGATCGATCTTAGTATAACACTACGATGTATAACTGTGTTAACATAAATAGGAAGTCGTGAGTGGAGAAAGAGCAGAACACTGATAGGGAATAGCGTAGCTGTCCTCACGTTTATTCAACCTTCATGTTAACCGAACAGAACCCGTCTCGAGCCCTCCAAAAAACCACAGAAGAAGAAGGAAACAGCACCTCTTAAAGGCACAGCACAAATCTGAAAATGCTCTTTTTGGGTGGTTTTACCAACAAAATTTAAGTTTTATTGATTTTATGCTGTGATTTAAAGACATTTAAGACAGGCTGACAGAAACTAAAATTATTTTAAAACTTGAACAAAGCTTTAAAATAATTTTAGAAGACTCTTCTTCATAAGAAGGAGTCTTATGAAAACTGACATTCAGGTCAAAATACATGCATTTTCAATTGTGCACGTTTCTTAAACCTTAGTTAGGTTAAGAGACTAATTTGTGTATGCACCGAAACTTGAGAAATTGTAGATGTAGTCTAAGAAATCCCTCACCTTTTACATTGTTTAATTCAACCTTCAGTTCCAATCATTTTAAGTATAAAAACCACTATGCGTATGATTTAGGTGGAACAAGTCTAACCGTCAGTATTGTAAGGACCGTCTTTCTACTGTCCTTTCTCTCCTTTTTCCTTCCGCTTACTCTCCGTCGCGGAGGACAGGCTAGTACCGAGCTTAATCTGTCCGTCATTCGTCCTGAGCCACGGGAGTTTCAGTCAATAACAATCAGTGTTGGGTGACTGTAATTAAGAGCCAGGCATTTCATTGGAAGAAAAGTCAAGAAAGGAGAACAGAGGTGCACGTCTCTTCTTTGTCCTCGGACCTCCCCCCCCTAGTAGCCCATAAGCAAGGGGAAAAGGAGACGGGGGTCAATTAGAAGCTCAAGCACGTGTTGCAGTGGCAATAACAGAGATGGGAGACAGTGGAGGGTCTGCATCGAGGAGTCCTCTAAATAAACGCAAAGGGACAAGGGACAGTGGGGACGTGGTCATTCACAGAAAGGAGAAGCTACTTTAATGGAATGGTAATCAGGGAGGGGGTCCCGGCCCCAGTAAAGGAGGAGAACAAGGAGAGGTCCAGCTTGAGTGGAGATGGGCGCGTGGATAATAGCATGGCATAATAATATATCAACATTTAGGGGGAAAATAAGAGAGGTTAAGGAAGGATATTAGAGTGGTTGAAATGTCCTTTGAGAAATAAAGGTGGACACAAGACCTGATTAACTAAGAGGGTATGCCGACAGTGAGCTTTTAGACATAGGCAATTTAAGTTCAACAACCCACCTTCATCACACACAAACACAGAGATACATGCGCAAACAAGGTTATTTTAATACTATGAGGAAAAAATAACAGGAGTGTTTTCTCTTTTTGCTTTATTTTAGCTTAATTCATTGAAGTAAAATTTGCTGATAGACATGCTCTTATTTTCAGAAATGATGCGTTTTAAATGATAATGGTAATAAAACAAGACTAAATTTTAATTTAATGTTTTTTAAAAAACACATTAACATATGAGAACATGTCTTTGTCATAAAATAAATTAGTTTACACGCAAAATTTAAATATCAGAGATCAGATATTTTTTTCTAAATGGAGTTCTGTGGGGCATCTATTACTATCCAGTATCTTACCTGCAGCAGAAAGCAGTCTAAGTAATTTTGGAGAAAGTGCTTTTTTAGCTATCTCAATGAGTAGCAGTCATTTTTAAACAAAAGTCTGGGATTATTTGTGCTGAAGACATTTTTGTTCCATTTGTGATTAAATAAATTTCCTTATAAAACACATTGCCCAACAGAATAGGGAAAACATGTATTAAAAAGCTCTTGCTTGAAATCTGCTTTTAGTATGCTTTTACTACCATTAACTTGTTATAAATACAAATATTCATTATCTGGTGAAATTCATCCATAGATCAGAAGAACCGGTTGTCAAAGATCACATTTTGAGTAATGGTATAGTGAAGTGAGTCATGATTATCAGGTTTTAAATGAATTTTAACAAAACTTTATTAGAACTTGTCAATCCTTTATTACCTTGCATTAATCTAGAACTAACAATAATTGTCAGTAGGATTGTGCAGCTCCTAGTTTCTGTCCTGAAAAGATTGTGTCTCTGCTGTTATCTTATGATGGCACCAACATCTTTACCCTTACACTGCAAAACCTTCTAACTATTTTACCACTATAGATAAGTGTGTCTGGGATATTTTTAAAGTTGTTTTAGGGAATGTTAATTGTGTGTTTGTGATAGACTGACCATTTATTCTGGGTCTTCAGTGGCATATTTAAGTTGTTTAGATGGTAGCTCACACTGTCCTGGGAAATTACATTACCTAGGCAGTTTACATTGTTGGTTGACTGATCTGAATCCTGCTGTTTTGTGGTTCATGACTAATATACAATGCTGTAAAAAATCCACTTTCAACTTTCACATCTGATAAAAGCAACTCTAGAAATGTTTCCAAATCAGTTTTCAAAGAGATACAGAGAGTAGATGCCACTATAGAGACACTAAGCAGCATGTGTTTGTTCACATGAGTGCTGGAGTGAAGAGGATTTTCCCCATTTTGCTAAAGCCTCTCGGTTTATTAGACTTCACCTAGCCTAAATCCAGCAGCAGTCCCTGCCAACATCCTGGCATGGTTCCCTGGACCCCTAGCTGTGCTCGTGACCCCGCCGGCACCATCTATGCCAAGGATTCTGACAAATGTTGGCACCTTCTCCTTGACCAACGGGGGGTTGTGTGCGTTTTTTAGAGTGGGGGGGCTGTAGAGGTGGTTGTATGTGGTTCTGGCAGATCTGTAACCCACAACACCTGGTTTGCTGTATTTAGGTAGCATTGATACATCTCTGGCCTTCCAGTCATGGACTCTGGAGTCATAGGAATCTAGGGAGTTATATCAGCTTTTAAGTGCATATTAATTCAGAAAAAAAAGAAAAATTGTCTGGAGCAAATTCAATAATGACTGTTTTGGATCAGACTGATTAAATTGCATAGAAGATATATTCATAGTGAGCCAAGACCCATCAAGACAGACTTGAATAATAGATTTAGCCTTGCTATATGATACAGGAACCTTAGATAGTCCAGCTGCTTGGTCCATTCATTCTCTATATAAGGGGAAAAATATTTTAGAAAAAAACTCCCACATTATAGAAGCTCATTTTTTTGAATCACTTTGAAGTGGAACTGGTTTGTAAGCAAATGCCTCCAAAACCCTCTTCTTCTACAAAGATGCCACATGGGGTCAGTTTGGGTTTGTTGTTTTCATTCATGATATTAGATGTATATTCTATACAGTGTTTTAAAGCATGTTGTTTTTTGAATTTCTAAGGTATGTGTGAACTGATCTACATTTTCTTCAACAGGAAACATCGAGTACAGCTGTCCGGCAACCAATGAGTGTGAGATTACCAAGAGGAGACGAAAGTCCTGCCAGGCCTGCCGTTTCATGAAATGTCTTAAAGTTGGCATGTTGAAGGAAGGTGAGTGTGATTACTCACTTTTTAACCATATTCTCTTCACTGGTGCGATTTTGTTTGCCTATTTTAATCATTGAATACTCTGTAGACAACAATTATCAGAAAAACTATTTCAACATCTGCTTTTTACTGGTGCAAACATTCCTTTCAGCAACATCATGATAATATTATTTACTTTTTTGCTTCTGGTTGAAATATAAGTTTCCTTTTGACATTTTTTAGGGGAAAAAAAGTGCTTTGCAAAAGGGGTCATAATCCCTTAGTATTTCAAAATTTATTTATTTTACTAGAATTTTATGTGAAAAAATTATACTAATTATCCACAAAAAGTGGATAATTGTGAAGTGCAAAGAAAACTATGCCTATTTTTTTTTATAAATAAAAACATAAAAAGTATGATTTGTAAAAGTTCAGTCCCCCTTACTCAAATGATTCTAAGTCAATTTGATTACAAACAATTACCTTTAAAGCATTCTAATTTTTTATCCAATTTGTATGAAATTTACTCTCAGCTGTTCAATGAAGGCCTCAGAAGTTTGTTAGAGAACATAAGTGAACAAACAAAGACCAAACAACGCAACACATGTGGAGACGGACAGAGGTAAATGCAGAGCAATCCTGGAAGGAAACCTCTGAGAGGCTGGGAAAGACTAGGGAACTTCCAGCAGGACTGCAATTGGGTTGCTTTGATTGCTGCATTGTCATGAGTTAAGATGACCTAAGTCAAAGGCCAGATAAAAAATCAATCAATACTCTGTGACATGTTCACATATACTCCCCATCCAGTTTGATTGTCATGATTATTTTGCAGAAAATAATTGAAAACAATTTCTGTCAAGCTGTTTCTACAAAGTAATTCTGCAAGATGGCATACTTATTTCATTTCTAAATAAATAATATGAAATAATACACATTGGAGTACTTGCTTGACAAATAGTGACTAATAGTGAAGAAATAGTTTTGAATGCTTTTTCAAGGCACTTTGGGAATCAAGCAAAAACTAACACTTTTTTGTCCCTATTTAAAGTTTCATCAGAAGAACTGAACGTGTATTATTTCATTCTTCTTAAGACCATAAATAAATTTAGCTTGGGCGCACAGAACAAACGGAACAGATGAAAGACAGCTCTTTTATGCACAGATTTTTTGGCCTATACAAGACAGTGTGGAGATCCCCCACCACTTACTTACTTACCTCTCCCCACACCGATGAGCCTCTGTGTGCTTAACACAGACAGTTTGGAAATGCTGCTGAGTTGGATGTTCTTACCGAGTGAAATGTGTAACAGTACTCTTGAAAAGCGCACAGAGCGTTCCCCCGGGGAGTTCTCCTCTCCCCTGGGCTCTGGGTGTCTCTCCCTCTCCCGCTCCGTCTGAGTCTGCTTTGCTTCCCCTCTCCTGCTTCTGCCGTATTGATCCGCTAAATGCTTTCCGAACATGCCGCCTCACTTCCTGCACGTGTTGTTTTTCCTCCGGTGAGGGACCTCTGGGAGTACTGGAGGAAAATCTAGCCGATAGATTTCCTTTTCTTTCTTTTTCTTTTTTTTTTTTATTTCTGTGTTAACCTGAAAAAAACTCAGCTATATAAGTATTTATGCATTAACGCTAAAAAATATATGTTTTTATATGGTGGAATTTAAATATAAAAGGTTTAGCGTTGGCTTCCTTTAACATTTCAGAATAGACTGCCATATGTTAAAATTCCAGCATGAAAATAGGATATTATTATATGTGAAGTAGGAACACATAATATTGTTTGTGCTCTCTTTTTACAGAATAACATAAACTAATACATTATTTTAAATATAATACAAGTAAACAGATTTATACAACAATGTTAGAAACATGGCTAACTTTTCAATTCAGTTTTAATTATTGTCACAATTAATTAAATGATACACAATTCATAAAAATAAAAAAATTGCATTTTAAGAATTGGATTTAAAGCCTCACTAACAATTACATATTTCCTAAAATTAGACCCTCACTCTCTCAGTTTTGCTCCATTCTGGGGACAGAAGGCATGTCTCATGTTTGAGGCCAGTATAATGCAAGACTGTAGGCATGTCTGACTCTTGATTAATTTACATGAAGGCGTCTTTGCTGTTGTATCTGTAACATTCATTGTGCTCCAGCTTTAAACTGCATTTTACCTGAGTTTTATCTCTGAGGTTTTCATCATCAGGCCATATTTTTTATACTTGAACATACTATATTAAAGTCTGAGAAAAACAACCCTGAGCGCCACAGCGTGGCTCTGACAGCGGCATTTTGCAAAAAGTGTTCATAACAAGTGACAGGTATTCACAAACTTCAGTGTATTTCAAAGGGATTTTATTGAACCGACTAAAATAAAGTATCAGTTAACCCTTATAGGTCAATATTTTGTGCAATTACTGTATAACTACAACCTTGCACATTTGTACACATTTGCTCAGCTCATTGTATCTGAGTTAGAGTAATTTTTTTTAACACCAAATTTTTAGACATGATTTTAACATGCTTTAATCTTAACCATTTCATTGTAGCTTTGTATTTTTTAGGATCATTGTTGTACTGGATGGTAAGCATCAACTCTCTCCTAGATTTGTAGAGTGAACAAGCGTTAGAGTCCTGTCAACAGATTCTCCCACCTGGGTTGATGAACTTTGCTTCTCTTCCAGAGTTAGCATGGAGTTCCTGGCAGCTTTTCAGATGAATGCTGGTCTTCATGATGTCTTCAGAGCAGCTGCTTTTATTATGAGATTATTTTAAACACAGGCATGCGCTATTCACTCAGCGACTCACGAAGGAGGTGATTGTACCAAACTTGTAGAGCTGGTAGATGCCACGCTTTTCAGATTTTCATGTGTTTATTTAGATGAAAAATAGACTTTAATTGTACTATGGTTTTGACTCCTTCCAGACTTGAGAGAGCTTTTGGATGTTGGACTCCGATAGTCTTTAAGAAAGAGAAGTTTGGTTTTCATAAGTTAATATGTGAGGAGTTGAAAAACACATTAAGGGTTTAAGTTATTGGCCATGTCCTATATCTTTTTGGTACTGCTAAGATGAATGTGTGTACAAATATGTATGAATGTAAGCAATATTCAAAAACGCATGCCATGAACAAGCAACAGTGAACAAATAAGAATTATGACATTATGATTTCTTGCAAACTTAAGCTAATGACCACTTCTTGGTCGTCTCCTTAGTAGTTACAGTGCAGCAGCGTCAAACATGAAGGTCCCTTTGGGGCTCAATGTTAAAAGTGTCCAATATTTCTTGATAATTTGCCCCCTGCCAACCTTCATCATAAAGCACCAGCTGCTTGAGCGCTTCAGCGTTAGTAGCAGGTTGAAAAAAAGAAAAAACAGCCCTCTTCATTTTAACACCTACCACAAACCAGTGGACTAAGTCTTAACACTGTTTGCTGGTTAATAATAAGTGAGTTGGTAAATATTGTTCAGTCATAAATCAGTCCAGTATAAAAGAACATACAGTGTCTTGCAAAAGTATCTAATTTGTATTTTTTTTATTTGGACGTGAAAAGAAAATTATAGACTGTTTCAAATATTCCTTACAAGTCAAAATCTGAAAAGTGTGGCATGCATTTTTATTTAACCAACTAAGTTCATATTTTGTAGAACCCCCTTGAATTTTTTAATTCCTTTGGGATTAATAATTTATATTAATTAATTAATTCATTCATTCATTCCAGAAGTTAAGCATAAATGTCTTTTGTTGCTTTTTACACCTAAAAGCTAAAACTTTTGCTCATTTGTTTTTGTAAAAATAGCTGAAGTTCAGCTATTTATGACAGAGAGCATCTGTATAAATCTGTTGAATCAGATTTTGCATTGGATTTAGGTCAAGATTTTAAATTGAGCCATTCTAATACATTAATTTGTTTTAGAATAAAATTAAAGCTCTGGCTGGATGTTTAGAGTTCCAGTCCTGCTTCCTCCTCAGTTTCGACAGGTTTTCTTCTAGGATCGCCTTGTATTTAGTTCCAGTAATAAACTCAGAAAAGCTTCCCTGTCCCTGAAACATACGATCGTACTGCCACACAATTGTGTGAGGACTGTGTGATCAGAGGTATGTGCAATATTAGTTTTTCTACACATTATTTTTGAAATGTAGAACAAAAAGTAAAATTTTTGTCTCATCTTTCATAAGTTTGCTTCATTTGTTTTGGTAAACTTTAAGTAGAATATTTTGTTTCTTTCTTTCACCTGTGTCTTCTATGAAGGCTGGATTTGTAGAGTCATCCTGTCAGTAGACTGTTGTTCGTGAGCAGCTCCTCCAGAGTTACCAAAGCGAGCTGAATATGTTAAACATGCCACTATTTTCACTGTGTATTATTTTCCTTAAACCTCTAATTAGAGACTTTGTATTGGTCTGTGTCATAAAATCCCTGCGGGCTGAGTAGTAGCTGCAGGTGCCTTTTTAGGAGCTGCGGCTGATAAAAAGGTCACAAGTTCAATGGAAAAACCTTAACGTAATTACAGCTTGCAGAAGGTATGGTGTCAGTACCCAGCGCCAGGAGTCGCCGCACGCTGCTAATAGAAGTGCTAATACTCTTTAGTGTTACTGTGTAGCGTAAAGGTGAAGTCATAGCTTAGTAGTATTAAATTGCTGTTTTGAATTTGTGTGATTTTACTTTCATTATTATTTCTGAAGATTGTAGAAATTATTTTTTGTCATTTTTTTTCATGCTGTGGCAACATCTAGTTGTGTCTTTAGCAGTCATCCGATAATGTTAACGCATTAACATGTTGAAACAGAAGAAAACAAGGCTGCAATCCTGCTGAATTTCTGGTGTGAATGAAAATCTCTAACAGCGTGAATAAGCGACACTTAAGCCGTTGCTCTTTTGAAATTAGAGCCGGATGTTTTAGTCATAGTTGGGTGTTTTTGTAGAGATTTTCTGACACTGCTGTAATGCGGTGGATGAACACAAGCTGCCAGACTATTTTGGCAACCCACACCGCTGTCTCGCTCTCGCTCCGACCACAGATAGGGATCAGCCGTCTTTTCCTGACTGAACGTGGCTACCGGAGTAATGTTACAGCCTTATTTTCCTCCAGCCAAATACACAAAAGATTAGTGAAGCCATATCCAATATCACAGACTGTCAGGTCCCTTCCCAATCAATGGGCTTAGATCGGAAACCAATCTATACACTAAGGTTACATCATCAAAATAAAGATATACCCAAAGACTGTCTTTACAGGCTTAGTATTTCCTTTCATTATTCAAGGTTTTGGGACTGAACAACCCTTTTGACCCTCTGCTAGTCTGATTTTCACACGTTTTGAGCCCTGTTTTTGCTTTTAGGCTGTCAGGGTCTCTGGTATAACCCAGCTGAGAGTCAGCGGCCACCCAGAGACTCTTCGCTGGCCTGTCCTCACTGTCTGGCAGGTGATAGATCAGACACGGATGCTAACACGTGTTCTTCTGAAGATAGAGGGGGGGGGATTTAGTGAAGCGCTGACCTCTTTACAACCCTCTCACACTCCAAACATGCATTCATTTACACACATGTCAAATGTATGTCACCCCTGACAGGCGACACAGAACCAGACCCTGAGTTACACGCTTCCTGCCGGCACCCTGCCTTGCTTTCTGCTCCTCTGTTGCCCACACACCCGCCCGTGTCGTCACCTCAAACTCAGCACACCAAGGGTCTCGAATCAACCCAGCTTCTCACATGTTGTCGATTACAGGCGGATTTGTGGTTCTGGTGCAAGTATTGAACATGATGCCATTGTTCACAGTTGTGGGAGAATAACTCTGGCCTGTAAGGGACTGGAGCAGGTGGGGGCGCCAACGGTCCCCTTAAATTCCACCGAAGTTCTTCAGCCCACCCAGCAATCAAACACAATCCATCCAATGCTCGTACTGTAACTCTTCCCAGGCTAGCATACCCACCCTTCAGCAGTTGTGCTGAAAGGGCAAGGCCTGTGTGCTTAGCTAGGGGCGAGTGTGTGTTCAGGAGGAGGAGAGGGCGGGGGTGTTGCGGTGCATCCGTCTGATTTTTTTTTCCCAGCTAAAATAGGGAGCTCCTAATCTCCCTTTGGCAGCGCTAGCCAGTCAGCCATTTCTGACACATTCTCCAGAAAGAAGCGCTCCTGACAGGTGAGGAGCTGAAAATAGTCGCGTGAGACCCACACACTCATTCACACACATGCACGCATGTTGGTTTATCAGCGTGGACACGCACACTCTTCGTTAAATGGGCCACATGCACTTGTGTGTGACAGGATCTGCTCTCCGCAGAGTCCTGTTTGCATAAAAACTAAATTAATGTCGGCGCTGGTTTAAATATATTCGTTTTCAATTTTAATGTAATGTTGGAGAATTTTTCTGAATAAATTTTAGAAGTAGGTGCGTAGATGACCGGTGCAGGCATGAGGTTTTACAGTTTAATAAACTTGGGGAAAAATAGAACAACTTTCTCTTGTCATTGTAATTGTTATAAAAATATTATCTAATTTGAGTTCTTTCGCCACATAGGTTTCTCTGTGGATGCTCCCACAGTCCAAAAATATGACTTTTAGTCTAATTGATTAATTTAAATTTCCCTTAGGTATGCGTGTGTGCATGATTGTTTTTCCTGCATGTGTGTGTTGCCCTCTGATGGACTGGTGATCTGGCTGGGATGTAACCAACCTCTCACCCAATGACTGTCTCTGCCACCCTGAAAGGACAAATTCAATAATTACAGCAATTTAAGGTTGTAATTTTGCAACTTTTCATAACCTAAAAACCAACAAAAATGTTAAATATGTTAGTAAAATTAAAATCAAGAATTAAGTGAAGACAGAGAAGCTGTGGAATACATCCAAAACTCCACAAATGCTTAAATTGTGACTTCCTTGCAGCTTTTGTGAGTCAATAAAGATTGTGAATGGGAAAGGGAAACTGGGGTCAGGTAACTGTAATGACTGCTGAAATATAAAAACACCTCATCATCTTTCTGCACACATGTAAAAACAATCATAATCAGGAAATAATGTCCACTGTTGTTGCTGTTTCATGGTCTAATCATTCAGAGGCTACACACATGTTTTATATTATTTTTAAAAAATCTGGACACTTATTGTCCTGCAGCAATAAAGCTGGTATTGAACTAGGTTGTGAAGTGTAGAATGGGGTGCTGACAATAATCCCCCTCCAGCCTTCTGCTTCCGGCTGTCTTGTAGTTAGATTCCCAGCACTGCTCCTTATCACATTGTAGGAGGGGATAACCCAATACAAGGCGGATCAGACACAGGCAGCCTTATCAGGGTGGAGATGTACACCTGATGCTGAGAGGTAGAGCCAGACGGGGGGGAAAGTGAGAGAATGAAAAAAATAAAGATCTTGCAGAAAGTTGATACGCTCAGCTAAAAACAGCAACCTGCTCTGTTTCATTCTCTCCCCCCACACTCTTCTGCATTGTCCATACCTTTTTTATTTTGCATTTCTTTCTCTGTGTCCTGCAGCCTCACGTCTCTGCAGTTTTCAGCAGAGCTGTAAACTGGAACATTGATGGCACTAAGCTCTTAATTCTTGTCAGCATCTATTAATTATGGGCCAGTTGGACGCTCCAGTTCAAACAGACCCTGTGGATCCTGGAATTCAAACTCTGGCTGCTTGGTCACTTGTCGTTTGTTGCAGCTCGCAGTGGGGAAACCAGTGTGGGTGGGTGTGTGCGTGTGCACGTGTGTATTTAAAGTGGTTGACGCAACTCAAACTAAGCAGCAGCCTACCTCTCTGTGTCATACATTGATAGTTTATACCTGCTAAATATCACACTGATCCTACACTGTAAAAGTTGATGGTTTATTTAATTAAAAGGGACATGTACATCAATGGCCCCCCCAGAAAATTATAATGGGGTGATCAGGCTAGTAAAAATTGTACAGGAGCACAGCTAAAAAAAAAAACAATTGTATGTGTCTAAAAATTATTGAGGTTTTACATTTATGTCTTGATTAAAGAAGATGTCTGTGTACCTTTATGACTGTCTATGACCTGATGTACATATAACCTGCCCAAATAAAATAGGTAACAGCCCCTTCTCAAGGAGAAGCTTGACAGTTCATGGATGGATGGAAGAGATAAACATTTCTTACACATGCAAATATGTGGAGTTAATAAGGAATTTGATTTGAAATATCTATATTCTCCATCTATACCCAAAATGGGATGAAGAACTGTAGAAATAATGTTAAATATTGTGTGTCGTTAATCATCCCTAACTGAAAGCAAATGTTAAAAACAGCAGCTACAGCTCCATCTACTGCAAACCATGCTCCTGGCTGCCTAACTGACTAATTAAAACCACATCCACATGTATTCAAAGAACAAGAAGTCTATTTGCAAGCCTTATTGATTACTTTAAGGCGTACAAATGGAAAGCTGTGTTAGTAGAGGGGCTCTCGATTTAGCTTCAATCTGCCAGGCATAAAATGATCTCACTGTGTTTGCTGGGAAGAATGAGCTCCCTTCGGGCACACCGGGTAATTAGGTTAGTGGATAGTCGGTGTCAGGAAATTGAAAGACCATCCTAATCGGATTCTTTTGTTTCCAGGGGAATCAAAGGAATTTATGTGCGACGCTGGGAAATCTCACACGACTCAATTCTGCTTGACCATGTAAAATCTGTTTGCTCTCCCTCAGTGCTCAAACAAGTTTTAATGCGAGATTGTAAATTCAGCACGAAAGGTGCATTGAGCCTTTTGTCCTTTGTGACGGCTTTGGAGATAATCCTTGACGTGTCACAAGTGTATGCTGAAACCTCCAAAGGACAAGTCTTCTTCAGACCTCAAAAGAACTGGCTTTTCAATCAATCTGGTCTTGAGTATTTTAGACATTATATAGTAATATAAGAAATCGCATACAAGTGTTTAAGCACCAATAAAGCAGACAGTGGTCAGTATTGGAGAACCTTTTTTTGATCATCTCTGAAGGTGATCGGTAAGTCAAATACAAAAAAATCTGAATGTTTTCAATAAATGAATTACCTTTAGTTCAAATGTCCTTTTTGCTGTTAAATTAACATATTAATTAATACCATCTTGATAATGTTGATTTTTTTTATTTTTTTATTTTTTTGTTATTTTGATACGTAGATTAAAACAGTTATTATTTCACTTATGTAGTTATAAAAATGTTACTAAAACATTTACTGGTTTATGTAAATTGGGTAATATGTAGTAGCCTTCTTTCAGTCAACTAAGTATCAGTGTGCAGTGTGTGTGGGGTGGAGATAGTGTCGGTTATCTCTTTGTGCTACAAGAAAACTTGAGTCACTCTACGCGTTCTACCATTATGAAAACTTTAATCCAAAGGAACTTAAGGGCAGAAATTTAAAACTCATTTCTAGGCTTTCAGCAAAATGTTATCATTTGAGGTTTTTAACACTGTTGGACATTTTCGTGTGATCCTATATTTCTGATGCTATTGTTACACTTGATTTTCCAGTCTACATATCAATAAAGGCTATTTCTATTCTATTCTATTTATAGTTCATAGTTTGAAATTTTTTAATCAAGGTAAACTGGAGCAGGCATAAATAAGTAAAATATAGCACTTTATCATACCAACAGGCGTAACACTAAATTTTTACCTTGTTTTGCTTGGCTTTGGCTTACTTAAATATGATTTTTATTTTCTGTTATGCAGGAGTACGTCTGGACCGGGTGAGAGGCGGGAGACAGAAGTATAAACGGAGGTTGGATGCTGAGAATGGATCCTACCTCGGCCTCACCCTCCCTCCCCCAGCCAAAAAGCCCTGTAAGTATTAAGATTATCAAGTAATTACTCTTACTTTTCTAAAGGTGCAACATAAATCTACACCAACCTAATTCCTGTTTCAATTTATAATCCAGCCCGAATTAATTCAAATGAATATGTCCCTGTTTTTCTCTCTCAGTGACAAAGATTGTTTCGCATCTCTTGGTGGTGGAGCCAGAGAAGATCTACGCCATGCCGGACCCGACCATGCCTGACGGCGACATCAAGGCCTTGACCACCCTGTGCGACCTGGCTGACCGCGAGCTTGTTGTCATCATCGGCTGGGCCAAACATATCCCAGGTGAGCAGCGATGTTGTTTGGATCGTATTCTTTCTGATTTCAAATAGAACGTACCGCAAGACGTGGTATAGATTTGCTGCAAACCAATTGAAAAAAAATCTATATTCAAATCTAGAGGATGAAAGTAGAGGAGTAGTGTAGGTTTGTGTTGCAACCTTTGGGTGTGAGATCACTAAGATAGTTCACCCCCCACCACCTACCCACTCACAGACACGCACAGACACAGGATAATTAACATCTGCTACTCATCTGCACCTCAGGGAAAAGCCAGTCCCATATTCTAAAATCTAATCAATAAAGAGCAGCTGAAACCTTTGATTTGACTGGGTGGGGTGGGGAAGTCTGGGGGCCGGGATCCGCCCCATGTCAATGTATTCCATTTCAATCCCACACTTAAAGAAAGCAATCCTCATACTTACTTAAGGACACCACACAGAGCCTGTGGAGGAATTGATTTATTTGGAGGAAAACCGGATGGGCCCTCTTTCTGCTGGCTGACTAATTCTTAAATAAGACATGTTATGCAAATTTAGGATTTTCTGTTTTTACCCCTTTTTTTATTTAAAACCGACAATTCGAACAAGAGTTTTTTAAGAGCAGGTTATAAATAAATAATAATTAAATTTTGCTTTTAATTTAGTCATCATTTTATAAAAACAAGTGGTACTTTTCATGTTTTTTGTTTAAATTGAAAAGATGTGTATCGATTTCCGATAGTAAACAATTATTATGATATTACAGGCTTACGTCTGACAATGTGTACGTTATTAAAACCCCAAGCAAATGACTCTTAATAAATAAAAGTATCTAATGTGATAACTTGGAACCACAAAAAAAAGAGAAATTGAAATGACACTAAATTGCATTTGTACACATAACTGATCTTGTTACAAAATACCAAGACACTTCTCCATTGATTTTGTCTGAATGTTACAATGCTTTTCAGAAGTATTCAAATTCAAAATTCTAATTGAATTTTAATTCAAAAATATTTTATTGATCCCAAAGGGAAATTAAATGTTGTAACTCACTTAAATGAAGAGTTATAACACTCCAGGTATAGTTTTCATGAGGGAATAACATTATAGCATGATAACAAAGCTAAAAAAATAAATTTTACATAACACTGTCCCTTTAACATAAAAAAGGCTAAACTCTTTATTTGTGTAAAGGTGATAGAGACATACCTCTTGTGGGTAATGAAATAAATAAAATGTTGACCAGCTGCTCTTTCTGTTCATGGTTTCCCCTAATCGCTGTTTTGTCATTAGATTTATGTTTGACACTTTAAGCAAGAACATAAATTTTTAGCTAAGTGGTGGCACAAGCTTTCACTGCTGCCACTAGTAATTATGTGATGCGGGTACCTAGGTGCAAAGTCTTCACCGCATTTCAAACAACATTTTACATCGTTGGCCCATGCTCACCTGACAGAAAAGACTTGGACTACAATGACTACAAACTTCTGATTGCTCTCACACAAGTTCATGAGTTTATTTGGAGCATTGTTGTAAAAGTTTTCATGGCAATCCAAAAAAAATATAAAAAACTTGTTTTGTTAAAAAAAAAGTTACTCTTTGTTTTGGACTTTTAAAATAAGAAAATAATCAAGTAAGACCTAAATTTTGCCAAAACAGCGAAAATAAAATGCAACATCATTCTTTACTTGTTTAAATTTTAATTCAATGTACTTTCTGGAATCTTGAATCTAATTTCTGCAAGGAAGCAAAGTAAATTTAAAACATACAATTAGACCACAACAGAAGCCACTTTCCATCAGATACTCCATTCTTCTTTTTGACTGATGCTGACAAAAGCAAACAGGCGATTTTGGTTTTCAAAATAAAAGCGCTTTCATGCTCCACTCATTAATACTATAATTCACTATCACAATAATTTTTGTGGTTGTAATATTAATTAGATGAGTGAAGGAAAGCTGTTGTTCTTATTTTCACTTCCAGACTAAATATAAAAGCACGCCACACTTTTCAGGTGTGTATTTGTAAACCATAAATAGATTTTGTTGGTTGTAGCATGACAAAATGTGAGAAAAGTTCAATTAGTATAAATAATTCTGCCGTTCAGTCTTTGTTTTGCTGGGAACTTTGGATTGTACCTAGTTGTCAATCATAGTTTTGCCTCATAGTTCTTTTTGTAATGCTCGCTACTCTGGCATAAACACACATTCATGCTGTATTGGGGCACCTCTGTTTTTTATTTACAGATTGACAGAATAGAACAATGGCACCTTCAAAATATTGTTTCCTATGCAGATGTGGCACAAGCAGACTGTGAAAAGTAGGAAAGAAAAAGAAAAAAAAATAGGAAGCAACCCTGAAGAAAACTTTGTTTCTCTTACGACCTCTCTTAACAGATCAACAACAACATATCGCTGACATTGCTGGTATTAGTTTAAAATTTCAGATTTATTGGTGGCACGTGGCACACCGTCAGAGCTTGCACCCACATATGTGGAGGATACTTGGATACCACTTGGGACCTTCGATACATGTTCTCCCCCCTTCTCTCAGCCAATTTGCTGTTTTCTGTGAATAATGACCACCACCACCAAATCTAAAAATACATTTCCAGGTTTATCCATGGCTTTGGTATAAAGCTTTTGAGAGTTGTTCTGTGTTACATTACCTGTGTGGAGTTATTGATCTTTTATGATGCAACCATCTAAATCCAGAACTGACAGAGATATTAAAGGGGCACGTGGCCCTCCGGGGACACTTTACCCAGGGCCTCCAGGTCAGAGTGTCACCAAGTAATAATTAAGACAAAAAGGGGTCCCTACAGTTTAACAGTCCACGCCTACCATTACACTCATAGCTCACTGAGCAAATGGCCCTAACGATGAGGTAATAAGAGTCATTAGTGCAGATTGCTCCATTAATGTGGAAGTCCTTCAACATTCAGATACAGAGAACTGATGAAGAAACACACAGCTCTGATTTTTTTTAATGCATATTTTGCAGCTAACAACTTAGTTTACAGATTATATTAAAATGATTTTAGGTGTAAAATTCTGGCACGTTGAGGATTCTTGTCGTAACACAACGACTCGCTGGTGTTGTAACTGGTTCCTCAGTAGCCTCTAGACATACACCCAGGTTAATGATAATAGAGATGTCACGGAATCTGGAGGGATCTGCTAACTTGCTAGACATTGCTGTGTACATGTGCAAAACAATTATAAATGTATGTTAAAGCCTGATGCTATAAGACCTCACTAAATGCAAACCATCACTTTCCTAGTCCTCTTGTTTTTTCACTGGTTGGTCTTCCTCCAAACACGTTCCCCCTATGTCAGCCCTCACACACACACCCACACACACACGCAGCCAGACTTCCTTGTTCTCCAGTTCCCCTGACTCTTCCCCCTCCTCCCGCTCTTCTTCGCTCATATAGAGCCCTCTAGTCTCATTATTACCTCTGTCTTTTTATTAGGCCCATTAGGGCTCTTAGGAGGCCTGTAATGATGCTAAATGAATAGAGAGTGAACTGCTGTCTGTTTTAGACCCAGCTCTCAATGACAGCTTCAAGCTTCACTGCCAACCACTCACTCTCTTCACTGTGCTGAATAGGGTTTCAATTTCTTATCTGATCTGTACTTGGACTGTGCTGCCACCTCATCAGAGCCCTTTTCTTTTCTACAAACACTTGCTTCTGGCATGTTGAGGATTCTTGTCGTACTTTAGAAAGTAGCACGCTATTTGTAGCACTTTGCACCCGGTAGATTTCACAATAGTGTGCTTTTATGGAGATTTATGTTGGAGTGAATATGTTGAACAAAACTTCAGGTTTGAGGCCAAATTCCTGCTGTCACCATTTGAGTTAACTGTTAATCAAATGTATGCAATTTGCAAACTGATAATCTGTAAAACTGTGAAAACAAAATAACCAGTCAACGTATATAGAATATTAACATGTAGTGATTGTTTTTTGCTATTTTGAATAGTTATAATCAGTGACCTTTCCATCCGTCTTTTCAGTCTCAGATTTTTCCTGGTTCCAAAATTAAAGCCAACCACTTTGAAGTTGAACACCATGACTTAACCGTAAAATTTTATGTTAATACTTGAAAACTAAATTAAAGGTGGAGTAGATAAATTAGAGTGGAAGAGAGTCTGAAATTCTGACTTAAAAAATGTCTAGAAATCCTGAAACTATTTTTTGCTTAACTAAAACATTTCCCACAAAGAGAGGGATAAGAGCTCATTCAGCTCTGTTCTCATTACTCAGGGAGAGATCTGTGGGCTTTTTGAAGTTTCCTTTTCGTTTTGAACTGTAAGTCTGCTACTCGGCTTTGATGCCAAGTATTTTTCTTTAGGCTGCAGCTTTTGTTGAACACGAAAAACACACTTCTTCAAATGTATAAGTTCATCTAAACAAAATGTGTGCTCAGATTCTCAGAAGTTATTGAGTCTGTGATCACAGTTCTGACTGTGTCTTGCACTACTGCAGTGAGAACATATCAAAATATTTTTGGTTGGCATGAACAAAATGTTTTGGACTGTTTCAAAACAAGACATTAAATACATTCCTTGCATTGTTGTACAAAATCTTGTAGGGGCCTTTTATGATGCATGGTAAGTTCAATATGATTTTGTGGATCCTGAGAGATGCTTGCTGACTGAACCAGGATACCTCTTTAGTTTATCCTGGAGCATTGTGCAGCAGAAAGTGTCTGTAGCCCAGCCTGTCTAGGTCTCCCAATCCCAGCCTGAAGCAAACCAAACCATCGATCTCTCTATGGTTCTCTGTCATTTGAGAAAGATTTTATTTTGAGGTGCATTTATAGCCCCAGAATGCATAATCTTTAGGAAGTATCTGGTAACTCCAGTGTAAACATGCCCTTTACATTGTTCTTTTCCCTAATAAATTCACTGTCTATTTTTTTTTGTTTTTTGCTGAGTGTACACTGAGCATCTTTTTGTCAATGCAGATGGTTTTTTTGATAAATAAACTGACAACAATTAACCCAAAAATGTATAAAACCAAGCCTTTCCCCTCTTTCTGCTACACTGTCAAACATAAAAAAAAAAAAAACTTCCTTCTTGACTCTGCCATCACACAGCGAGAGTGCAGACACATGCAGGGACATTGACATTTCCCTGTTTGCTCAATATGGTGTCATGTTTAGTCAAACGGCAGTAAATCAGTAGCTTGGAATATTGATATTTCATCAGGGGATTCACCCACCACAGCAACACTTAACTCTGCCCACACCTGAAGCTCCAGGGTGACCCAGATGGACTCAGGAAGTCTTTCTGTGGCTTTGGTAAATTGACTGGATACAATCAACTGAGAGGAATGATGGAGAAAATGAAAAGATTGCTGAAAAGAGAGTCAGCTCTCTTCAGAAGGACTTGGTGATGGCAGAGATTGTTGACCATTTTTAAGTAGAGGTGCAGAAAAAACAATCCTAGACCTGGGAACTCTGCATCGATTCAAAATCCTCAAAAATTGATTTTACTCTGCTTAATTTTTTGTAAATTTATATTATGTAGAATTCTATGATATGTTTTCTTTAATTAAGTAAAAGCTAGGCAACTAAGCCATCCTTAAACTGGTAATGTAAGTTACAAAATTTGATGCTTAAATATAAACCGATGCAATCTAATACAGAACCTTATAGAATTGTTTTAAATTTGTTGACACTGTCTTTTCCTTTTTTCAGTCACATAATTTAAACAGAATTTTTAAGCAGTATAAATAGAAAAAATGGCTTCTGAATCAAAAATTGATTTTGACTCAAAAATTGTTTCTGAATTATATCGTGACCCTAAAAATCTAAATTAAATTGAATCACTAGACACTGAAAGATTCACAGATGTATTTTTTAAGTCATTACTTTCTCAAAGTAATATAAATTGCTTTTTTCTACATTTTATATGTGTTAAGTTTTACCCTACCTTGCTTAAATAAACTAGAAATTGGTGGCATTAATTTTTTAAAGCAAACCATCGACTCTAAATTAATACATACATGTTTATACAAAAAAATCTTTACTTGTAAAAGAAAAACAAATTATTTTTTGTTTTCACATGGATCTTTGTTCAGCTCCATTTTACTCTGAGATTGCTGAATAAAATCCATTAACTGAGACCTGTAAGTTTCATCTACAATCCTACCTAGAGATGCCTGAGCATCTAAACTAACAAAACATGAAAAGAGAATACTAATCACAGTAGTATAGTCAGCTTTCTGTGAAACCTTGTAGAGGACACAGCAGATGCGTGGAAGAGGATGCTCTGATCAGTTAAGTGCAAATCTAAAGTTTTTTGGCCTACATGCAAAGCACTTTACCTCACCCCGAAAGCACTACATGTCCAGTAAAAAGCATGGTAGCGGTAGCATCCGTCTGGGGGGATGTTTTTCCTCAGCAGGGTCGAAGAAGCTGCTCAGATTTAAAGAAAAGATAGATGGCGGTAAATACAGGGCAGTCCAGGAATGTTAAAAGCTGGATAAGGCTTGAGGCTGAGGCGAAGGGTCAGAACAAAAACCAGACTTCCATCCACAGATACAGTGGAATGTTTTAGATAAACAGTGCATAATGTGTTTGAGTGGCCTAGTCAAAGGCCTGGGTTGGAAACTTGATATCCAGAAATGTTCTGCATCAAGTTAACAAAGAAGAGTCCGTCTCCCCCAGATAACTAGAAGCTGCAACTGCAGCAAAATGTAGTTCCACAAAGCTATATCTTCGGGGATTGAGGTGAACCTTTTCACCTTTTCTTTTAGGAAAAAGTGTGAAATTAATGTACAATTTTCTTTCCTTTTCACGTTTACACATTTTTATATGTAGCACAAGAAATTATAAAGAAATACCTCAAAGTTTGTGGTTGTAACATGGCAAAATGTAAAGTAGATAAGCAGTCCAGATGCTTTTGCAAGGCACTGTAGTTCTCCCTTCCCCCCGCTAAAACATGTACCGGATGTCCTCCATCAGCTGTCTGTTTGTCAGATCTGAGGCTTGGATCGATGGCCCTTTCGCATTTGGTGGACTGATTACAATCTACTAATCAATGGCACCCCCAGCACTCTTTTCTCTCCACCTCATTCTGCCTCTTTCCATCGTCCCTCTATTTGCTTGATAAGAGCCGTTGGGAGGGCCTCTTTTTAGTCAACCTGACGGACTCTGATCCATACCAGTTCAGATTTAGGCAAGCAGCGTTGTTGCTTCAATGGCCTATAATCACTTCCCTATTTTCCATCAAGTATGGTGAATGGCATTGTGACTCCGGGAGCCCTTTCAGCTGTCTGTCCGTCTGTCTGTCTGCCCTTGTGACGAGGTGAGCCTGAAAGCTGGAGGAGAGAGTTGACGGGTCGACCTCGATGTCGGCCTGAATCGCCGCTTTGAGTTCAGAAGGTCAAACAAGTAGTGAACAAAGGATTGTTTTATTAGGATTTACTGCGAGGACAAACGGCCCTAATAATATTTTGATTGTTATAAACTGTAGGAATTATGAAGTTAATTTCTAAGGCAGTTAATTCAAGTTAAACAAATTTACTTGAATGCATTTTGTGTTTCTGTAATTTAGTGCATCTCACCTATTGCGTTGTTATGGCAACTAGGCTAACACCAAATGCAATGGGAAAACTTTTCTATTCCATGTTAGCATATTTACATTTCCTCCATAGTAATTATTAATATCCCTGAATATTTTCATTGTCACACTCTTTTTAACATTTCCTTTTCTAGTATTTTTATATGTTTTACATTTAATTTTTTAACCATTATTTTGCCAGGAATCCCCTTGATATAAAATCTCTTTTACGAGGGAGACTTTAACACCTCATCAGAGCTACTGGCTGAACATTTTTGTAATAACCTTTTTTTATTATTACTTGTTTTATGTTATTCAAACTTTCTGAGAAACATCATTCAAGGTTTTGATTCAGTGTACACGATAATAATTACTGACACTTTTTGACTGGAATTATTGAAACAAATGTACTTTTTGGTGAGTAAGATCCCCCTGTATGTAGCGGTGGTGACACAAACCACAAAACTCCTTCCCTTTTGGACCAATGATTTGGTTGTTATTGGAAACTATAACGTGCTCTCTGCTTTACAGTTCTTTGCAGGAGAGTTTGCTCTGACTTATCTGCTCTCCCGTCCTTATGCACTAAAGGTCTGGCTGATGATGGCTGAATAGCTCTGGCTCATGATTCAAAGGCCTTTACATTTGACAGATTTATATTCCAGCCTTAAGCCAACACATATAGCAATCGGCCTGTTTCA
Source organism: Brachyrhaphis roseni (assembly GCA_903066815.1). Taxonomy (NCBI): domain Eukaryota; kingdom Metazoa; phylum Chordata; class Actinopteri; order Cyprinodontiformes; family Poeciliidae; genus Brachyrhaphis; species Brachyrhaphis roseni. The sequence continues at coordinate 14,526 of CAEFZY010053112.1, read as the reverse complement.
AGTCGTTCGCCTCTGAGGATTGTGCAGTGATTGTACATAGTCCATAAAACATCTCAAGTCTCAAGTTTGGCTGAAACCTGAAGTTAACAAGCCTGGAAAGAAAACCTAACAGTGTTACAAATCTTTTCTTTTTTTTTCCCCAATAGGTTTTTCTACACTGTCCCTGGCAGATCAAATGAGTCTTCTGCAGAGCGCCTGGATGGAGATCCTGGTGCTGAGCATTGTGTTTCGCTCGCTGCCCTGCGAGGACGAGATTGTATATGCAGAGGACTATGTGGTAGATGAGGAGCAGGCGAGGATCTCGGGCCTGCTGGATCTTCACGTCGCCATCCTGCCACTGGTGCGACGCTACAAGAAACTGCGCATGGAGAAGGAGGAGTTTGTCACGCTCAAAGCTATCGCGCTTGCCAACTCTGGTAAGATTCAATCTTTCTAGCCGTAAAGGGGCTTATTATTGCAAAATTAATTATAGAGAAATGTGATTAGGTTTTTAAGGAGTATGAAATCACACAAAACTGCAATACAACCAAAGAAAAAACATATAAATACATTTTATAAGACAGAAAAAATAAAATAGTAAACAATCAAGCAAAAAAGTTTGCACAAAGTCTTGCACTCTGCTCATCTATTGGTACCAATGCTAATTATTTGCCACTGGTAGAAAAGTAGACTTAACTTGTTTTATCATTATTATTTTAAAAACAGCTTTTATTGAGTTATTTTTAATAATATTTTAATTGTGTTTTTTTCCCATCAGTATTTTAAACTGTGACTACAACATTTAAAAAATTTTGAAAAGTTCAATGGGTAGTATTGATTTTACAAGGGTTTGTCCATGACAAATATTGGCCACAAAATCTAAGCCTGGAAAATAATTAAATTAAAATAAAATAAAATTGTAGAAACTCTGGAACTTAAACTATTTGAGTTCATACAATTCTTTATTCATCTTTACATTAGAGGTCATAAAATCCACACACCAGATCTAAAATAAATTAAGAAAGTTGCCATTTAAGTAAACAAACAAAGAATTTCAGCAAAAAAAAAATAAAAATGTCAATAGCTGATATATATCTTGTGAAGCCATCAGTTTCAAGATAGCGGCTCCCTGATAAGAGTAAAGGTCAGAGTTTTTTCTATTTATCGCAAGTGTGCATGTGCAGCTTCATGTTAATTTGTGCGCAGATACATGTGTGCGTGACTGTCGCTGCGCTCTCATTCCCTCCATCTCCATCACAGTGGCTGCCAGCGCGGCTCAGCCGAGGGAGATATATTTAGCATTTCATTAGAAAAACAGGGGCTGTCAATAAAATGTGTTAAGTGGAGTGGAATGAGCGTCGGGGAGCGACGGGCCTCGTTTGTTCCAATGTGAAGATGCTGCGCCCGTATCGACAGTTTGCTTTTCATGAGGCTGGGCCTGTCCCCCACTAATCAATGACTGTTAGGAGTCTTTTCTCCTGCCTGACTGAAAAATGAAAAAAGATGCTGAGCCCAGAGCTTTGCTCATCTGATTGCAAACACTCCACAGGAGCAAAAGAGGGGGGTGGAAAGGCAGAGATTGGAAACGTAAGGGAGAAGTGTGGGAGAGGAAAGGCCTGGGGTTGAGCGGGAGGCTCAGCGAGGGCAATAGGGCAACTTTGACTCGTTTGAACAAAGTCCCGCGGAGCTTCGGCTTCACTGGTCCGGAGGGTGTGACAGCTGTGGAAATTCATGGCCATTGATTTTGTAATTAGCAAAGTATCGACGAGATTGATGCCAGGCTGCTGACGGATTACACGGAAATTGTTTCTTCAAAGTTAGTCTTGCATGCCGGCCCGTACCGCCTTAAATAACTCCACATATAAACACATTTGTGTTCAAATGTGAAGCTTTTCAATAGCTTCACACACACACTCATCTTACCATGCCGCCAAATCAGGATCAGATCAGTATTAACATGAAGGTTTCAAACAAAGACTGCTGGAACACATGTGCGGTCCACATAGCCTAGTTAATTTCCCAAGATAGAAATGCAATTTACACAGAAGGCGACTGGTAAAAGAGACTTAATCAGTCAGTTAGGAACATAATTAGCCTTGTACTTTCCCTTTTTTCTTCCTCATTTACATGTTTATACATGGTCTTAACTTCACTCCCTAAATTTATGACACATAGCTGATCCAATTCCCTCACTCTTCATCTAGCAGACATGTTCGGGTTCGCTTTTGGGATGATATAACTGAGGAAAACTACTTTTTCTGTCTATGGATAGGCAAAGAGCCTAGACCGACATACTACGCTTGTCTACTAAAACCCTGCGTCAGCTCGTCCTTTTTAAGGACGACTATGCTTATTTTTTTTTATTCCATCGTCTAGAGTTATACATAGAGAGGAATTAAAAAAAAGTCTCAACTGGTTTTATTTTAGAGCCTATACATAAGGGGGCCAACTGCTCTTTCTTATGGAAATGAAGGCCATCTGCCACCATCATTCAGATGAACGATATCCTTGTAATGCAGCCATCTGAATTCATTAGCAAAATGGGGGGATGTACATCGTACTCTGCGCTACCGAAAAGAAATGAATCTTTCTCCTTTACCACTGTATATTTATTCCGACCTGCGGTGCACGTCTCTCTCCCCTGAGCCTCGGCCACGCACAGGCATTTATTTAAGGAGCATCATTAACTACTAACAAGAGAAAAGCTCTCTCCAAAATTGCATGTCTGCATTTACAAGCTGTGGAATGTAAAACCAGCTGCAAAACAGGTAGGTGCAGCTGCATATTTGTGTTGCGTTGCACACGAAAAAAGATACTTTATTGCTACTGAATGAATTTTTAAATAGCTTTGTAGCAATGAGGGGCTACGCTAATTTATATTAATGTATCAAAATCTGATCAGTCTCAATCTCTTTCCTAATTAGGGAGAAGGTTTGGCATATGTTTTGAAGATGAAAGGAATAGGTTTTGTATATTTATTGAAATTTTATTCAGCTTAGAACTATATATTATTATTAGCATTCACCCAAGGTGTATTTCCTAATGATTTGATTAAGTAAAAAGAAACACAAAAAGAAACCAGGTTAGACAGACACTAAGTAATTTAAAGACTGTTACAGGGTACAGAGGAAAGAAATTGGAATAGGAAAAACACTTTCAAATAATTGTCTAAGTTAATTAAAAGTCTAAATTGTATCGCAAAAGTCTACTGTTCTCTCTGTGTATAAAGAGGATTTTTATGGTGTAAGTTTGCTTTTACACCTAGAAGTATTTTTCTGAGAAATTCAAAGAATGCTGGGATTTCCTTTGCCAGAACCAGAATACGAAAGAGAGCACAAAAGTTAGCACTATAGGAAAAGTGAATAACTTTTTGTAGGAAGAGGCTGTTTACTTCCCCCAAAACAACAAGTGTTTCTGCTTTCTACTGGCATCTAACTCTCTCTCCCAAGGCTGCAAAGAGATTACTGTTTTGATTTTTGGGGGGAGTTGCCCTGGTCTGTTGCATGATTTGATTATTCCTCACTTTGGATCTGAAACCAAAAGAACATCAAATGCAAATTAACTGACTAAGCTGAATCCTGTCTCTTCAGTTAAAGGGTAATCAAACAATCATTTGAAGGAGACTTTGAAATATTTTTAGACATCCAAAGAGCTTTTAATCTAAGCAGCGTAGTAAGGTCTATCTGGAAGATTATATGATGCAATTTATAGAGAAGGTGTTATTTTGACCAGATTTGAAGTCATTACAAAATCTGAGTCCAGCACTGGCATTTTTAAAAAGTGTGATCAAGTAATTTAACATGTGTGAAAGGTTAAAGTTGGTGTTTTTGTGTACACAGCAGCTTTAAAATATAACAAAACATGAGTACTATATTATAAAATTACGTTTAAGATTTTTCTACTTACAGAACTGTAATAAAACTTTAATGTTGCATATTTCAACAAATTAAACCCCCAAATATTCTGCTGCTCTAAATGTTCTAATGAAGTTTAGTCTCTTCTCCACATCACATATATCTGTTTCTTCATCTTTTCTCTCCACGCCCCTCCCCTTGCTCCAGACTCCATGCACATAGAGAGCATCGAAGCTGTCCAAAGGCTCCAAGACTCTCTGCATGAGGCTCTGCAGGACTACGAGGGATCCCAGCACCCAGAGGACCCCCGACGGGCAGGCAAGCTGCTGATGACCCTGCCTCTGCTCCGTCAAACCGCCACAAAGGCTGTTCAGCACTTCTACAGCATTAAAATGCAGGGCAAAGTTCCCATGCACAAACTATTCCTCGAGATGTTGGAGGCCAAGGCTTGACACCTGGAACAGCTGCATCATTCAGTCAGAGACGAGCAACGGCCCATGAGAAATAAAGGTGGAGTGCCAATTAACAGCCAAAGGATGACACTTGGGCTCTGAAGTCATTTTACTTATTAAAATAATAGCAAAAATTGAAAAAGAAAAAAAAAAAGAAGACTTGGAGTAGTTTTAAAAAGGGTGACTATAAATTTGACACAAGTGGGATGATAATAATGTATATAGAGGTGTACAGAAATCAGGCAACTGCGGTCTTGTTATAACCAGAGACCCATTGCTCTATATCACTTGAGTCTTCTGTGAATTTGTTTTTTATTTTGTTTTAATCTCAAAATAAAAAAGCGACAATATAAAGAACTGTACAGCAACGTAGCCATATTTTGTGTTCCAGTTTCTCCTCTTTTCTTATCTCACTTGTTCCAGCAATGAACTCTAACTGGTCTTCATTTACACGTATTGTAAATTTTGTGAAGCCTCACTGGGTGGAAGGGAGAATTGTTTAAGATCCTTTCTGAACTTATCATCAAAGATGGTCATTTCCACGTAATTACCTCATACTTGCTTCATTGTCTTGATATTTTAATCTGATTGGTTGGTCAAATGACAGAGGTCAGTCAGCTATCATTTCTAACTAAAGGTGTGTCTGAATTGTTCACTCGTTCAAATCACTATCCACTTCAGAGAGACAGTCCAACATTTAGCAATAAGTTTTAAATGTTCAAACTGGAATCTCATCCACTTTCTATTGCTGTGGAAATTAGTAACATGCAACAGGCTTATGTACAGTTTAACACTAAATTCTTCTCTAAATTGACGTTAGTGCACTGCACCTTGAGTTGACAGAGTGTGCTTATTACTTGTCAAAATGCCAATATTAGCATTCTAATGCTAACAGTCCCACCTAATGACTGCAAAATGTGTTGAAATTCTGAAATTTTGAAGGATTTTCCGAATTTTATTCCACACAAGTTTGTGGATATGAGAGATTAAAATAGATTACAAATGGGAAATATTCCACAATAAACACTGTATTCTCATAATCACTAGTTAACACCACAAAATTAGTGACAGAACGAGTGAACATTTCATTCGCAGCAGAAATGTTTGCACTTATGATTAATGTGACACAAAATGGGTACTAACACAAGCTGGCTATTGTTTAGTTATTTTTAGGAAACCGCACTTCTTTCCCATTCTTTTTGTGCTGACACTGGAAACTAAACATGCTGTGAAACCAACTCAACAATGATAAGCTGTATCTTGTACTGATGAAAGTGTGTTTTTTTTGGGGTTTTTTTTCAAAAATCATGTAATTATCAACCGATACAACAGGAGGGTCATGCTATAGATACCAACTTTGTGAGGACTTTAGGTGCTTGTTTGATGCTATGCTAGTTTTTAAGGCTTTTAATTTTAGACAGCATTGTAATTGGTCCCATTTATTTATAGAAATTTTGTATTTTTAGTTCCATCTGTATTTGTTTAACTCAGAAGCTTGGTGTCACTGATATTGATTTTGCCTTGAAGCTCTTTAGCCATCATCTGATGAGGCTAATATTTTCCAGAAGCTATCAGAAAAGCTACCAAACATCATCAAGATGGCAAACTTATTACAGTTGGTCTTCTGTGCAAGCAATTGTTTTACTTCAATACTTTTGATTCATTGAGGTGAAAGTGCATTCTCACTCGAACTCCTATTAATCTGAATCGTTTTTTAGCTTAGGTAATATGGCGAATTCAAGAAAAGTCACATTTTGTTTAGTAAATCCTGGAATTAGCATCCAAGTAAAACATTTAGCGGCTAGACTTCTTGACTTTTCTGGGGGGTTTTACAAATTTTTTGTTTGGGTTTGTTTATGTTTTTTGTTTTTTTGTTGTTGTTTTTTCTCAATTTTAACACAACCAGTGGTCTTGGGGGTTTCATTTAGCTTATAATGTCTTCCTTGAATCCCAACGGAAATCAAACTGCTCATAAAATTCTTGCAAATTCATAACTAAATAAGAATAGATTATCAGCAGCATTAATACTTGATACCCTACTTTTTGGTTGAAGGAATATTTAACAACCAAAGTAACTTTTTGACTATTGTTACAATATAAGACTTATTTTCTCTCCAAATGTGGATCACAGGGTAAAATGTTGAAGCTCAGCTTAATCTTTGAAGAGACTTACAGTTTCTTGTAATTTTTAAAGTCACATTTAAGTTTGAATATTTTTCATCATTTTGGATAACACAAGATACGGTACCTTATTGCAACTGTAACAATGTATTGTGCGTCATCACAGCTCACTGACATTTAGCATATTTGTTTTTTAATGGCGGTGCTAAACATTCAGAACCAACACTTGAAGTGAAACATGAGTATAATCCACAATTAATCATAGGTTTTAAGAGCGTAGGATCTGCCAGATGCAAACTAGTTACCAAAGGATACTGTTCATTTTGCTTCTTCAACAGTTTTACAGTTTTGGTATTTTCATATACGATTTGTTTGGATATGAAGATAAAATATCTTCTACCTACTGAATAGTGGATGCTTTGGATAAACGTAGAAAATAAAGGATTCAAAGTAATTTTGCATAAATTATAAACAAATTTGGAGTGACTCCAGTAAATTAAGATGGGGATCATAGTTATTAAACTTTAATCATTAGAAACAGTTAAATTGAATTGGAAGATATTAAAATGAATAAAAAATAAATACATTTTAAGTCAACATAAAATAAATAAATTACATTTAACTATTGTTCTTTGTGATTTACGACATGTCTATTTATATTTTATCTACCTAACATTCAGCTACTTATCTACAAAGAGAAATGAAATTATATGCATTAGTTACATATATGGGGCTAAATGATAAGATCATAGGTAGAAAATGGTAAAAAGTTGTTAAAAATTGGAATATGAACTGGTGAAGGGGCAAACTAACATTAGTTGACTCTAAATTATTTAAAGACAGTACCAAGCATATCATAATATTGCCTCAGTTGATGACATATTTCTTACAGTTTTGTTAATCTAAGCAGGTAAGAAGGAACATTTAACCAATATGTGTCAATAATAAGAAGACAGGTTACTCAGCAGCTCTTACGGATTTAGTGAGAAAAATATAAATTCCACACGAAGGCTGTGGTGTCTTTAAAAAGTCAAGTGCCATTAGCTTCGCCCAAAAGCGACTGAAGTATAAGCAACTAGAAACTCTGAGGCTCTACCAGAGAGACGATATTAATTAACTAGAATATAATGCATAAATCATTTTAACCGTGCGCTGATGAGAATAGCTTCCATGGTGCATCTCCCCAATTGTTAACCAGCTAATCCATCCCCAAGTGAAACAAGGGATTTATTACCTCTGATTAGTATCAAACCAAAGCAGAAACACTCACACAACTGCGTTTATAAAATGATGAGCTGTTTTTACATAAATATGTTATTCACGACATAATAATCATGGGTATAGTTCAGTTCTGTTGTGTTCATTTACTCTAAGATTGTGATAGTGAAGAAGGCACACCCATCCATCCATCCATCCATTTTCTAACACCCTTGTCCCTAGTGGGGTCGGGAGGTGCTGGTGCCTGTCTCCAGCTAACGTTCTGGGCGAGAGGCAGGATATACCTTGACCAGGTCGCCAGTCTGTCGCAGAAGAAGGCACACATCTTGGTTAATATAAGAGAAAGACTGAAGTGTAATTAGGACATGAGAATATAGTTATTTTTGTTCTTTTTAGTGCTAGTGGCATAAATTACACCCCCAGTTCCTGTTGTTTTTATTGTAAGGAGAACCTTTAAACCTGTTGTGACTTAACTGACAGAGAAAAGGTCATTTTAAATTTTCCCCACTCACAAATTAATGTGCTAAAAAAAAAATTTAAAAATGCCTAATTTATGTTCAGACATCTAAAACGGTTCTACAATATCCAATTAATTCTAATTGTGTCCTAAGCTGAAATTCTCAAAAGAAATGGAGCAATTAAATTTCTGCTTTGGCTCCACTCTGGGGACGAGAGGCGTTTTATTTTAGCTGATGGTGGGGAGGCTTTTTCATCTAAGTCTCTCCAAAAGGCGATTTCCTGGGTATCTATAATAGTTTCCTAACAGAGCAGCAGCGATCACTGGGCTATGCAAGGCAGTACGGCCACCTGTGTTCCTTATGTTTGGAGCATCAGACTGACTTGTAGTTGTGCTTTGTTTACAACATACTGTATAACTGCATCGTGCAATTCACTGTATTATACTGTATCTGCTGTGCATTGATGTGACTATGATCACGTGCTAGGTTTGCCACTTTAATGTATTCTCATGAGGATTAGGAACATATTTACAGCCCAGTGTATTATACAAGTTTCTGTTTCAAGTGAATAATGGACGAGTTCATTGTGTTTGTTTTAAGATGAAATTGTTTTTCTGTATTTTTGTCTCTTGGTTTCTCTGTGTGTTTTGGTTATCAGCAAAGCAGGACGAACAGCGACTAAAGTCGTCTAGACCCTATACCTCAATTCATATTTTGAAAATTACACTGGGCTTGGAAGCGGGCCATGGGATTCTCCTGGGAGTCAGTGGCACAGAAATAAAGTGACATCACCGGCTGGGTATTAAAAAAATGTAGATGAAGTTACCGCAATTGGTGGTGGGGGAGGAGGCGCACATTCCTCGGAGGAAAGCTACTTATTCGTTGCTCCATTTGCGGACTTACCTCATCTCCATGCACTCTGAGATGACGAGATTTACATAAAACATGGAGGAACCTCCCCGGCCGATCTGTTCCACAGTGTAAAGAGGAACCTGCTAGGTGTGCGCACCACAGACTAGTGATTACCCAAGAGGTTTCTCTCCCTCTTCAAAAGCAATATGTTTGCATTTGTGATATATGAATCAAGTTAAAAGGGAGCTTTGGTTCATTGTAATTACAAACTTTCTTCATGCTTGAAGGGGGGACAGGCTAACTATGTGCACTGTTCTGTGATGAAAAGAAAATGAAAAAAAAAAATAATGGAAAGAAGCCAAACACAGCTGGGATTCACTGGACAGGACTCTGTGGCATTTTCATGTGTTTTGTTTGTTGTATTTATGCCTACTGTATCCATGTGTAAATAAATGCTTTTGTGGGGGAGTAGGGCAGCCAGATCTAACAATGCACTGAATGTACAGTGACAATAAAAAACACAATTTATGAAATCGTGGTATGTGATCTTTTCATTTAAAGAATAAGGAAAAACATTAATTCACCTTTACAGGAAGAATTTTTTTTTTTTTTTAAATGAGGATCCTCCACAGACACACTATTTTATCTATTAAAGAGGAACATCTTTTTGGGGGGCGGGAGGGGTTTATCAAGCTGGTCAATTGCTTACATATTTTAGAAGCAACAAAGCCACTGAAAACAACACAAGGAAAGAAATGGATCAGACATATGTCTGTAATCACAAAGTAGTCGACTCAAATTGGTCCAGAAATCAAGTTATACATAGTCAAGAGAAATTGCACAAAAATAATTACTATCAGCTATCATGTTTTTTTTTTTTTTTTTGCTTGTTTGTTTTTTGGGGAGGGGGGTTTGCAAAGGGTCTCACATTTACCTCAAGCACACTCAGATTAGTCCAAGCATTAATGGTGGATATATAATCTTTAGCTAGCCAGGTCCTGCTGGAGGAAAACCTTCCCAAACTCTGACATTTCTAGCTCTGCTCATCTTCTCTGTTCTGGTTTCCAAATAGCAAAGCTTTAGACTCATTTGTTAAAAGAATTAGATACTCCAGAAGTCATGGTCTTTGTCTATGCTATCTTTCAATGTTTTTCTTATAGAGCAATGATTTCTTTATTTGCACATATCCCACTGAATGAAAATTGTCCTTACGCGACCTTTCATATCAACTGTAGCAAAAAACTAATTTAACACTCAGGACCACACCAACTGAATTTCTGAGATTTAAGTATTTCAAACTTTCCCAGAAATGCTGATTAATGTCATCATGTGCTCAATTGTTGCGCAATCTGGAAGGATCCTAATTTATTCTTTTCCATAAATTACAAATTGTAATATCCATGTGAACGAACATGTTAGAAGTGAAGATAATATGTATGTCATAGGTAAGTGTTTTCTGCTGTGTTTACAGGACTTCTAAATATCTAGTACTGTTGGAACCATGATATTGAAGTGAAAAGAGTGTAGTTAAATACAATAAATATTTTAAATTAACCACAGCAGGAGCAAGAAGTTACAATAAGACACATACCTCTAAGAAAGCAGCTTTCAGATGAGAAAACAGTTCTTAATAATTCAGTCAGTGAATCTTAAAGAAAATACCCACCAGTGTGAACAAATTTGTTGGTTTCACACTTTGTTGTCATTTCAAAGAATCTGAAAGGTGACTAGTTATTTTCACATATATGAACAGGCATCTGTGTTCGCCTGCGCGGTTGACAAGATGGTGCCTCAGGGTGTAACGGCATCCTCCTGCCCCAGACCGACGGTTGGGTGGCTGTCTACTCCGTGTCCCGATTGACCTTCCGTTGGCTACAACGCTGGCTGAATGCACATCTGACACACTCCCGTCCTTTGTGGTGCAATCCTGTGGAAGTCATTTCATTTACTGGCCTTTCAACTCCAGCCAATATAAGGGGTGAGCGGGGGGGGGGCTGGGTGAGTAAGTCTGTGTTTAATCAGCCTGCCACAAAGCATTCCCCTAAACAAAATCAGTCACGATGTCCGGATTGAAAAAAAAAAAAACACTCAACAGAAAATTGACATAAACAAAAACTTTGTCAATTTTTTATCTTTTAGAGACAATCGTGGCAGAAAGGGACTCCATATTGATAATGCCAATTGTGATGACTGCTGCCTTAGCAAATAAAATTAGAGAATGAAGTGCTCTACTAAAATTGCTGATGTTGTTTTATGCGCATTGCCTTAATTACAACAATAAGACGTTTTTGAAATATGACAGATCAGGACCCCTTTTCAAGCCAAACTATTTCAGAGCAATCTCCAGTGGAAGAGTTCATCTTTTTGATGTCACTGGATCTTGAAAATGAATTAAAATAATTAATTGTCAAAGTGGATACTGCAGTAGATAGCATGATTTCATCCTCAAAAAAACATCTGAGACAAAAAGCCCAAAACTGCAAGGAACAAAGTAGTAAAAAATACTAAATCAAAAGCACTTGATAAAAAGTCTCTTTAACTTGTGTGACAAGATGATCCGTTTTGGGTTTTTTTTTTCTCTTTTCTTATGTCACACAGAGGGGAATTAGGGCATGGCCCACTGTCCTCCTACTGACTTTCCATCTCATAAAACCCAGTTCCATTCTCTTTAAAATGCAGCTTACTGTCGGGCCCGTTGGCAAGCTCTGGTCTGTTAATCACCCATTCCTGATGCCACACACAGTAAATCTATTATCACACTCCTAAATGCAACCTTGTGCTGGGCCAACCGGCTTCAGACACTCTTTCTGTATACTCACATTTCATCCTTTGGCTCATACGAGGATTATTCATCGGCCGAGGTGTGAGTCCCCTGAGAATAGGCCTTAAAGTGTCAGTCATGTTTATTCGGAGTGGTGTTGTCTTAGACGATGTAACCAGGTGAAAGTGACTGAAGGAGATAGGAAACCATCAATATGCTCACTGTGTAAATTGAAGAAGGTCATGATTTATGGCTCCTGGCTGCAGGGTGAATACATGCTGAATCTACTCTTTTTTTTTTCCTGCTCTAGTCCGGCTCAAGGACAGGTAAGCGTTCCTTTTTCCACAGCTCATCCCTAACACCACCGCTGCACAGCCTGTGGCACTTGCTGATGAACATCCCTGCGAACAGCCACTGCCTTTTCTTAAAGGAGTTGAGCACCATCTATGGGTGGCAATAATAACTGAGGGCAAGCGTAGATGATCAGATAGCAGTATGTTCAAACTTTTTTTTCCTATTTTTCCTCACCTCATCAGTCATTCTCTTCTGTCACTGGAGTCTCAGACATAGAAGGGGCAGCTGTGGGTATCTAAGACCCTTGAACAGCTGCAAGCCCCCCAAAGGCATCGCATCTGTTCAAATCACACAGACTGTATCTCTGCTACAGCAAGTTACAGTACTTAACACAGTTCTGAATGGTCTATTGACCGTTGAGCAGATGGTGAGTTATGGTACGATGTTATAGGACTGAAAAGAACAGACTTTCCTCCTTGCAGGGTTCATATGGAGTCTGTAATAGCATACAATTATATGGAATATGAATTCGCTTTTTTCCCATGTTGAACATGTACAGAAAAAGAAAAGTGAGGGGAAAATGTTTGAATTTGCATTTCATATTCTTAGTCTTTTCTTCATTGTGTCTTACGTCCATTCCATCATTTTGGCCTTCTTTTCCTCCTTGTTTTCTAACTGATTCCTTCTTAATTTCTTCCATTCTTTGTGTTTTCATTCTGTCTTTCTTCATTTTATCTTTTTTCCCAGCCTTTCCTCCCTTTTTGCCTTATTTTCTTCCTACTTTTCTGCCTTTCATTCTTTTTTTTATGTGTTATTCCTTACTTTCTGACTTTAGTTCGTTGTCATTCCTTCCTATCTTTAATTACTTTATTTCATCTTTCTTTCCTTGGGTCCCTCCATTCTTCACTTTGGTTCAGGTTCTTTTTTTTGTCTCGTTTTCGGATTCCATATTCATTTATTTATCTAATTGTTCAGTTCATTATAATTGTCAAACTTGTGTGCTGCTTTGTTATTTAAAACTATCTCAGAGGATTGAGATTTCAAAAGTTAAGTCTGCAACTTTTACATGCAAAATATGTAAATGAGTTGAAAATGGGACATTTTACTAAATGTCCCAGGAGAAATCAGCACTTAGTCATGAATTCATTTCAGAAGGCCAATAAACACAACAAAGTCTTCCCTTAAACTTAAAATATATTATTTATTTGTATGATTTATTGCATCTGGGCATCTCCGATAGTCTTCCTCTGCCTTCGGAGTGAGCAGACGCCGCAAATGGAGAGCTCATTAGCATTTGACCTCCACATTATGCTTTGTTTACCTGCCTCTACTCACCTTTATATCTCCTCAGACAAAATCAGGGCTTTTTCACTGAAGCATCTCGACTGTGACACAGTTTTGTTATTGCTCGCCAAAGCTAAACACCACATTTGCATTGCAAGATTTTTTTTTCTTTATTTTAGTGAACAGAAGCAAGCCAAGGCCATAGGAGCTCAGTCATGTAGCGGGACTTATCTCCTCCTGGATACTGTCGTCCGCACTCTGCAGTCCCTCCGGCTACTCAAAAAATCCCCTGGGATGATAAAGAGAAAAATGAACAAAAGTTATTCATCTTATTATGCGAAAGGAAGAAATTGTGGGTTTTCTAATTGCATACTTGAGCAAACCGAAATGAAAGCACTTCTACGTTCTCGGATGTGATACAAAATAATTATATTGTAAATAATTTGTTGTGCTGGTTGTGAAGCAGAAGCAAGCTAGGGGAAATCATTTTAACTGCAATTATGTGCTCTACAAAAAATATTTTCACATTTTATGGGTGAGCAGATTATGCATACGGCGTGAGCAAATATAATCAACAAGTAAGGGCAAATATCCACGGAAAATGTATCCTAAAACATGACACACACACACACACACACAGAAACACTGCGTTAGCAGATTGGCGGGCGTGGCAGGCAGCTGTGGTTAATTGCACAGCGAGAAACTGTTCTCTAATTTATTTCTCGCCTGTACAAGAGTGATCATGAAGCTGCTTTCATTTCACAGAACACAATTTTCATATTTAATGAGCATGACTCCAATACAATTACAGTAATTAGTCAAATCTCACTCACGGCCAATGGAGCTCGTCACCATTATTAGTGGATCTTATTAATGATGTTGCACATGCGGTGCTCATAGGATAATTGAGGGCATGTGTGGGTATATGGGAGCAGGAATACTGGAGATTGGAAAACAGTGGTGGTCTGTTTTCTCTCTTTGCTTATGCTAAGTGGAGGTTGATTTAATGTTAATATCGTTAAACCTGAAAAAAGGCTGCTGGATTTTCCAAAATATTAATTATTTTGATTTTCTTCACAATGCACATTCAATGCAGGAACTGTAAAAACGTAATTCTGGTTTGCTTGAGCCTAAAATGAATTTGGTTTAGTTCTTTGTTTTTTGTGTGTGACTCAATTTTTTTTTCTGCTGCCAGAATACTTACATATACTTACGGTGCCTTGAACAAATATCTGCATACCCGTTGAAGTTTT
>CAEFZY010053109.1:0-19800 GCA_903066815.1 Brachyrhaphis roseni | reverse complement strand
CCCTTCTGTTCCGTTGCTATGGTAATGGATCCTCTGCCAACTGTCATGTGTGTGTGAGACAGAATGGTGGAGAAAGATTTCTATCTTTGTGAGACACACAGTTAGTTTACATGGAAGTGAACCTGGGAGAGCGTCAGTTACCCTGGCACATGATTTTGCTCTGAAGCACCTTGACAGAAAACCATAAGTCCTAGAGAAATTTCGAAAACATTTTACCGGAGCAGACACGCGTATCAATGTCATGACCGAGTTTGATACCAATAGGGCGATATTTGTGGGCGTGACGGCGATTTCAAAATTGTTTTGGGGTCCAAAATATACTGTAATTTCCGGACTATAAGCCGTGACTTTTGTCTCACGCTTTCAGCCCTGCGGCTTATACAATGATGCTGCTTATTTATGCATTTTTTTCTAACGGCCACCAGGGGCGCTTGAGCAGAAAAGGTAAGAGTGAGAAAGGGGGAATATATGTGTAGAGGAAGACACGTCTCCTTGCTCAGGAGGAAGATGAAGACGACTCTCAGTGACTTTTACCGGTATGTTTTTTTTAACCAGCCCTGTTAATGCTGTGCTACCATGTTGCTGCTGTGTTACTGCCACGTCTCATTTATCGGTATGTTTTTTTTAACCAGCCCTGTTAGTGCTGTGCTACCGTATTGCTGCTATGTTACTGCCACGTCACAGGCACTGTTTGGAAAAAAAGCTAAGGTATATTATTAAAACTTTGAAAAGTCTTTCTGTGCCGTCTGTATGTAGGCACATGCGGCTTATAGACAGGTGCGGCTTATGTATGTACAAAATGGTTTTTTCCTTTAAGAATGTACTGTGTGTGGCTTATAATCAGGTGCGCTCTATAGTCCGGAAAATACAGTAATTGGATGGTAGGAATATCCCACCAACTGTGATAATATCAGTTATGCTGAAACTGTAAAAACATTAGTAATGCAACATTATGAATGGGTTGAAACAGAAGTGTGTGTGAATGGAAGAGGTTTAGATACATTTACAGCTAGCAGCACCAATTAGCAACATTTAAACAAGTTATCAGTTGAAAATCCTTTATGCGTTTTACCTTCAGTCATTGTGGCTTCAGGTGAGTGGGAGTCCTGGCTCCAGTCATTCGTTCCAACAACCTGAACAACCAGAAGCCGCCTGAGTGGCACCAGGTCAGCTTCTTTCAGCCCGCTCTCCAACTGATGAATCACGCTGCGCCCCGGCTGGCTGGTCA
Organism: Brachyrhaphis roseni; assembly: GCA_903066815.1. NCBI lineage: Eukaryota > Metazoa > Chordata > Actinopteri > Cyprinodontiformes > Poeciliidae > Brachyrhaphis > Brachyrhaphis roseni. Next base: position 18,572 of record CAEFZY010053109.1, on the reverse strand, counting down.
CCACGGTAACCTGAGAAAACATGGAGATGAACCGATTAAGAGCAACTTATTTAGAAACAATTCAAACTAGATATGTTGTGAAAACATTAAAATAAAAAAAGAAACTCCAAATATAATTTTTTCCTTCTATTTAAAAAAAAAAAACTTAGACATTTTACACTTAAATGCTGTAGTACCCGTGCCATACCAAAAGGTAGTGATTCTGTCAACACCAACTGCATCAAAATTATTAAGATTATTATGAGTTTAAAGAAGTGCAAGGTACAAGATAACTAAAATAGTTATAGCTCATATATTTATTTAACATTGTTTACCCTTTTGCTCTCAGTTATTAACCACTTCAGCTTGTTTGAAGTCAAACACTGGATGTTGTTAAGACACTTGTGATGGATTACCTAAACTAAGTCATACAGTTAAAATGAACTCTACTAGATACTAAAGTAATGAATGTGAACTTCTGAAATTAAAGAAGAAAACAAAGAAAACTCCAAAACATCTTCATGCTTATTATTCCATTTCTAAAGAGGAAACGTTTTTTGTTTTTTTGTCAGAAAGAAAGAAATAGGTCATCAGTCTTTTTATACAAAACGAGTAAATATCTGGTTTCATCAAATTCTTGTGTGTGGATAAAAACTTGTATTGTATTAGTAGATTAGCAACAGGCATGCAGACACTCATGCATAGGGTTATTATGCCTCTGTGTCTGGTAATAGGAGCTATTCATATCGGCTGATGTTGGGAACAGAAAGTCCCAGTGTGTCATCCACAAACTCCTCATCCACAAACCGCTGCGTCTGGAGTCTGTAAAGCATTAAAGTTTAACAAGCACAGATGGGACTGGTTCATCTTTCAACTGACTTTTAACTCCAAATTTAACAACCTGGCGTTTTAGCAATTTATAAGAACATCTATACAAACATCATCGCAATCAAGAGCTTTGAGTTAACTGAAATAAGCAGCGATTCTAAAGCTTTATTGATGCAGTGTGTTGAATGATGATAATTTTACTCTATAGTTAGAATGGTTTTGGCCGTTTACACCTCCGCAAATGTCTGAAAATCAGCCAGTGACTCTTATGTTCTGCTGACTGACTGACCCGTCCACCAGGTCACGTCTGTATGTGAGCAGTTAACAACAGTCATCCCACTGATGCCCAAATAGCCACTTTCTTGCTATTTTTAGCACCTTTTCAGACAAAAAAAATCAGAATGTCAAGCTTTTTAAACGTTGATCAGCCGAAAAACTACAATCAGTGCACCGCTTGCAATTATTACAGTGAAACTATGCATGATATGGAAATTTAATTTGTATTGAAAGTGTTACATGCTCAGACAGCAACAGTGGGGATGTAGCTCAGTGGTAGAGCGCATGCTTCGCATGTATGAGGTCCTGGGTTCAATCCCCAGCATCTCCAACTCCTTTTCCTCAGAGGTGTCTGTAGTTATACGCCGTCTTGAAGCACAAATCATGACCTGCAGAATTGGATTGAAAAATAAAAATCTGAAACTAAATGTAGTTTAATTCAAGTCAATGAAAATCTATCTACAAGTTTGCCAAAACATAATTGAGGAAAGGGAAACCTCTTCCTTTCCTCAATTTTGTGGGATGAAATCAGTTTCACTTCCAGTCGTCCTCAAAGAAGGTTAAGAGAAAAACAGCATGATGTTGAGCTGGAGCAAAAATTTTTTCAGATAGAGCAACATCTTTGGCCTTCAGGATAGAGCAGACAGATCCAGCTCTAAAAGTTAAGTTCAACAAAGTTTCTTTCTAAGATTTTTCTGACTCTTTTTTGTTGAACTTGTGACTTTTCCAAAAGTATGATTCATTGACTGGTTTTCCTCTGCTGATCTGAGAAATTAAAGCTAGCCAGCAGTACACTCAGAGTTCAATAAATCCCCTGCAAAAACTTTGCTAAACACCTGGCCTTTTCCAGAAAGTCTCCAGTTCAGAGGGAAAAAAGACTAAAAGAGCCTTTATGTACCTCCACAGATGCGTTGCTGCAGGCCTGGTTGCCTGTGCTGGCGTGTCTGATATACTGCTTAAACTGCTGCAGACTGTCCAACACCGCCTGTCGCAGCAGATCGCCTCCTTTGGCTGCACTTTTGATGCAACTTTCACCTGGAATAGACCTCAGTTCCTCGACGCAGGAATGTAGCCTGGCTAAATTTCCACGGACCTGCTGTAAAGAGAAAACAGCCAGATTGAATGCGAACGGAGAGAGAGGCATGAAAACATGCTTTTGTGATGTTCGCTAACCACAAATGGCAGCAGACACTCCTGCTGCCTGCTGATGGCGTAGAGGCTCAGTAGGGGTATCCTGCAGGGTCCATCCAGGCTGCAGGCCAGTGACAGGAAGTTATCCAGGGCATCACAAAGCACAGAGCAAGTGTCTGACCAACCGGGGGGCAATGCCTCCACAATCAGGACCCTTGCTGCTTGACGGGGAAACGAGGAGGACCAAAAGACCAAACTCCCCATACTGGAAGAACTGGGTTGCCTCTTCCTGTTGTCCATGGGCTCCTGGAAGAAAATGTACACAACACACCAAAAAATGTGACAAAAATATAATAATATATAATATTAACCAGACTGCAAATGTTATGCATTTAAGGAGAGCATAACATGAATAAAATTTGTTGGACATTTGAAACTGCATAAAGAATAGCAGAAATATAATTCGTTTTTGTCCAAAGCATGGTTACATTTATTGCAATAGTTATGTATTCAAGTTTCACGTTTGTTTCATCATGTTGCCTTAACTTTGTCCCTGAGTCTCTATGGCAACATTTGCTTGTTAGAGTTTAAACATAAACAAACAAATTCACACTAAAGCTGAATAAGTAGCCAGGTGAGGCAAGCTGGGATAAACTCTGGATGAAGAATATCTCAAGGTAGTTTACTTTTTGTTACCAGGTTGTGTCATCATCAGTTAAGAACATGTCCAACAAAACACTTCAGCGATCAAGCTGAAAATAACTGACAGATAATATTCTCCACAAAGACTGAGCTCCCACAATCTGTCTTCAACTGAATTTCTGTACCAAACTGAACCACCCATGACGACCACATCAAACACCTTTCACCCTCACACCTTCCACTTGCGTCATCTTTTTTTTTTTTTTAACTCTTCTGTGAAGAAAAAGTAATCAGACTCAGTCCAGCAGAGATGTATGGTCTCTGCAGGCATGCCTGTATTAGGCCAATGTTGAGGTGTATTTTTTTAATTTTATTTTAACGGGTATTATTGCATTTCACAGGCAAATGGTGATAAAATTTCACAGTAGAGAACAATAAATACATGTATATTTTCTTTTTTTGTACTTTAAGTAGGCATGCTAAAATCACTCAGTCTGTGGCTGGGATTTTTGGTCCAATTACTCGATTCATGATTGCATTAATGGCTGCATCACTGCCTCAAAAACAGGTTTTTATTTGCTGTTGCCAGCTGCAGTTTCAGATTTTTTCATTTAAGGTCTGATAAACCCGGTTTTAAATACAAGTGTATTTAAACCCAAATATTCTGTTATGTGATGCTTATTATTATTGCTACCTGTAGTTGACATCTAACCGGACATAAATAAGGTTTGTGTTTAACTAACGCATACAACATTTTGGTTTCCATCAAAAATTGGAAATGACATTTGTATTGATTTTATAATTTAAAAAAAAGGCAATATAAATGCCTCTTTTTTCAAAGGCATAATATTTGCTGTTGCTGTTTTTAATGTACCGTAAGAATGTCAATAATATGTACAGTAGCTGGACAATAGTTATCTTTTGGCTGAGTAAAAGTTCTACTTTAAAACACACAACAACTATTAAAGAAAGAGATAATTTGTTAATTTTAATATCTAGCAAACCTTTAAAGGGTAAAGTCGTTTTTGGTGTTTTCATGTAACTTTAAACTGGTTTTTGTGATAAATGAAGGAATAAATTAATTTAGTCTACTTTCAGACTAAATTATTTTGACGTAAGTTTAGTTTTTCTATTGTACCTAGTGAATGCAGCTATTTTCTACATTAAACTAAGAATTTCTATCAAAATAAAGCACCAAAAAGAAAAACAAAACAATGGTAATTCCTACAATTAAAATGTATAAACACTTAGAAGCTATATGTTATTATTAAAATCAGTTTTGATAGTTATTGGCTTAGCTATTTTCTTTCTCTCGCTTTAGCATTAGCTTAAACTAACTGTTATATAAACTTCCTTGTCCTTTATCTTGTAAAATAAAGAACTACTAAATGAGCTACAGCTAGGCACTTTATATGTGGACAGCACCAAAAACAAATGTTAGCAACTACATCAGAAAGTTTTAACTGCTATCTTAAACCTAAAATCTGCTTAGATAGCATGCTAACATTTGCTAGCGCTAACGGTAGCGCTAGCAAATGTTAACGCTAGCTTCATCAGCTAACATCCGCCTGTAATTTATTTTAAAAACTCTTAACGTCTCATTTGGTTCTCTCTATAACAGTATTAAACTTACCTTTAAGTTATATCTCGTTCTTTACGACTAAAATATAATGCTTGAGCCAGTAAAAAGAAATCTAGAGAATTATGTGGTTAGGGATCACATAGGGACCAAACTTTTCAAACATTTAGGCCTACCATAAACAATATCCAGCAGAAAACGTTGAAAGAGTTAATATCTACAATATTTATATCTCTCTATCTATATCTCTAAATAAAAACATAATTGCAAAATTTAATCAAATTGATAGCAGGGATATTTTATTTACATGTAAAAATAAAAACTAAACAATTTGGTACAATTGATTGGCAACTTTTATTTTGATAAGAACTACAGATGTGGCAATATAAAAATCCCATGCTGAAATTAAGCACTAAAGTGAGGGGGTGTGTTTATTTCCCTTTAAATGGTTGAATATGGGTAAGGATTTAAGGGTTGAGCAACAGAGTTAAGTATGTGGGACAACCCCAAGAAAACCTTACCAAATCCTCTTTGCCAATGTCAAACAGTTTATTCTGCTATCTGACTCTTGCTTGGTGTCATTTACTGGGATGGATCATTTTGGTTTGAAGAACCAGACATACCAAGTTCACCAAGTAGGTCACACAAAAACTGACTGATGTTTGGAAGAACCATAAGCAACCACAACAGCCTGGCACTTCCTCATCATGCTTGTCACTAGGTTGGTCGCACACTGCTGTGGCTTCCCAAACTTCAATTAGCCAGTTTGTTTATGCTTTTCTCTCTCATATGAACAGCTCACCCTGCCTGATCCCACAAGGACTTACGGTGGTTGAGGTCTGCAAGCAGGACGTTGTGTCTGATCATTGCATCTCTCCACAAGAACACTAATTCCAGTCAAGATAAGACTTTGCTTTCCAGAAAGGGTGATTTCAACCCCCTTTATCAAACTGCCTCCACCAGAAGCTGTCTGGCATTCACAGAGAGGAATTGGCAAGTCTATCCGTGGGTACAACCTGCATACTCAACACTGTTGCTCAGCCCACAAATGTGGCACCATTTAAGAGGTGATAAAGACGCTTTCCAACTGCTTAGTTACAATAAAGGGGAAAAAAGATACACATTTCTTTACTATTAAGGCCAAGTGTAGTTGTTAGATCATTGTTTCAGATAGCTAAATGAGATACTGTGAGGCTAATTCATTGGATGCGATATTGACTTAGCAGTTCACTTCTGTGGGGCTTCAGATTTAACTCCCAGTCTATTGCATCAAGTTGTGGAGACTGTCACTCCATCAAAAAAGTTCATAACATGTCTGTTATTTTTTTGCAAATAACAGACATGTTGATTTGCAAATAAAACTAATTTCTGTAGCTTTTTTAGAGTAAGGCGTTGTGGGAAAAAAAGTACTTTTGAATCTTATTCTGCCCCACATCCATCTGTTTGGTTTCTTTCATATTTTCAGATGAATGGAGGGAAAAGATCAATGAGAGGCCAGTCACTGCGGCAGACTAAGAGAGCAATATGGAAATCTGCTCCTGATAGTTGACCTACTTGACTGAAGTGCTTTCTACTCCTCACAGCAGCTGAATATGTGTGAGATATAGAGACCTTACAATCTGCTTGCAGAATCACAATCTAATCAGTGTCAGTGAGGAAAAACTCAACTTTGCTGATGAATATGAGTGGGTATCAAGGGATTTTGTAATTGAAGTGTTGCATGGCCACAAACCGTCTGAACGCAGTTTATGCTTTGTTGGGGTTAATGAAGTTGTCATGAAGAAATGTGGAACATAAACATCTGTTTTTGGGAGATAACTCTCTGCACCTGGCAGAAACCATTTCCCATGTTCCTTTTTACCCACTGGTGCTGATTTGAATGTAAGCCTTGTACATTTCTAGGTGAGTGTGTGTGTGTGTGTGCGTGTGGCTTCTCAAAGGCACTGGCAGTTCTCCATAATGCACCCCTCTCTTGATTTCTTCCTTTCCTCATCAGAAGGCCTCATCATGCCTCTGCCTCTCACAGGTTTCCTCTTTCTTTCATTCACCCGCCTCTCTCAGAACCTTCCCGTCAGACGGCGATGCTCTATTTTTATCTCTAACGTGTATATTAGGCTCATGATTCTTGGCAGGATACGTGGACTTTACTCTTTGGATTTCCACTGAAACGAATGAGGAACATTCAGTCTCAAATCCAAGGCCTCTGTAAAAAGGATTAAGTGCTGCAATATGACTGGAGCTTAATCATTCTTACACACCGACACACTTTTGCAAACTCACACTCAAATAATGAAATGCACTTGTGGATGTGCTTTCTAATTTAGTTGTGACAAACACATACTTCTGGGTCAAAGGGAGCTTTACAACAGTGAGCTAATCCGCCGTTTCTCTCTGATTGACTCTGGGGGATTGGTGGAAACTTTGCCCAGTAGTTTCAGTGATTACTTTGCGCACTAGTTGCTTTTTTCCACCCCATCTTCTAGAGTTCCAGCACTCTTTTTAATATTACTTCTGGTTAAGTTTTAAAAATGTAAGAGATTTAGAGGAAAATAATTTCAAGTCAAGCCTGTTTTTTTCTTCTTCCGCCTTGAGAAGTTTTGGTTCAGTTCCTTCGGATTTGAAAAAGGGCAAGAAATTAGAAAATCCCAGAGTTTTAACTAAAGAAGACCAGTGAGAAGCTGCTTAAAGACAGAAACGTAGTTTCGCAACTTTTTATACAGAGTTGGTTTACACCTCATTTCAGTATTGAATCTTTTCACCATCAATTTTCAAAAATTATTTCCCAATCTGACCTACTTTATAACAAAATTCGAAAAATATGTACATGTTTCAAAACTAAATGTAAAAAAAAATAATCAAAACAAACAAAAATAACCACCTTTTAGACCTGTTTCTTTTCATTGCATTGTCAAATGACTTGTTCTGTCCACCTTGTTAAAACTTGGATTTGCAGGAACAAATAGTCAAGCACGGGTTTAGACAGTCGGCAGTATAGTAGCACTTTCAAATAATTTACATAATTAAAAGCATAATTAAACAAAAGAAATCACAACAAAAAAACAGTAAAATAACTGATGCAATGATAAACAAAGCTGGACTCAAACTCCAGGCACAGCACACTATGAGGACAGTGGTAGAAGAGGTAAAAAAAATATACAGAAGTGCAGCATTTTTCTAATGCAGGATCATTCTGCTGCAATAAGAGTTATTTATTTTAGAGTTTTTCACATGGAAAGTGCTGTGATTTTTCACCAACTGTCATTATTTATTGAGGATGAATCACTATGTAAAAGATATGTAAATAAAGTAAAAAAAACAAGCCTTTCACAGGGATGATTGTTATGGTCTGCTTGACAGACACATCTAGACGTGAAAATTAATTATGAACACATATTTATCAATACAATACCCCTTTGCTGTTACAGTCATTTAGAAACAAAGACTGCCATTGAACTATTTCAAATGTTTGCTTAACATACTCAGGAATTTAAAAGGAAAGCAGGAGACAGGTGAGTATTCCCAGCCATTTCTGGATTGAGACCAGTGATGGCTGACAGTAAAATAACCAAACACTTTATATGTACAAAATATGTAAAACCAGAGGGATTAGGACTTTGTTCTCTGTGAGTGCTTAAATAACTCCTGTTGTAACAAATGTGTGTGTGTATATTTTCAGTGTAGAGATTAATTCTTTGCGTTTCAAAACTAATCTTGGTGGGAGAATGAGTTCCTGGAATGTTTTCTGCTCGTGTTTCTGGAACGCAAAGTCAGATATGTTTACTGTGGGGTTTTACTGTGATATAAAGCTACTCCTGTGCTTAAAGCTGCTCTTTTCCACAGAGGTGGATAAAAGTTTATATTCTATGCATGCCATTATTTTTATTTATCCTTAAAGATAATGACTTCTGACTATGTTGATGTTGTTTTCTTGTTTGTTTAGCGAGAGAAGTTTTTTATTTATGAGAAATTTTTAACTTTGTAGTTTGAATTGATTGAAGGAAATTTAAACTCTGTTGTGATTTTGTTTAGGCAAAACCTCTAGCCTGTACTGACAAAGTACAACACAAAGAAGACTACATTTGTCCTATTCAGAGTGTGACCACATCAAAAGCTACACCGATTCTTCAAAGACATGACAAGACTTGGTACAAAATAAAAATATCCTTTGTTTTCTCACCTTTAGAAGTGAGTAGCACTCATTTTTCAATACATACCAACATAAGAAACAGTGTGTCAAAAGGCTGAGATAAAAAAGGGGAATTTCAAAGTGTACAGCATGCATTTGAAGTCTAAGAAATCAAATAGGCTGCCAAAACAAAGTCGGGTCAATGGTCAAAGATTAAATGTTAGATTTTTGGTCAAAGTCGCCTGTGAGCTAGATTTAACAGAGCATTCTAACAAAATTGATCTCCTCTCTAAAGCAGGACTCAAAAAAGAAATCTTCAGTAGTAAGCAAGATTTGTTTTGATCTAATTGTTCCCCTCTACTGGCTGTTTGTTGCTGAAAACCACAAGCCAAAATCTGGTGGCCTTGTGTTTGACTTTGAAACATTTGAGACAGGTATTTCTTCCCCGTCGAGAATCTGGATATCCTCCAGGGAAAGGCCTTGGTTGCTAAGGCAATGGTTCAGGAAAACTGAGTCCCACAAAAGTTTCTCTTTGGCTACTACTGACAAGTTCTCAACTCAAAATAAAGAGGCTCTTGGGAATCGAAGTACAAGACTTTAATGCTGAGCTACTCCAGAGTGACCAGCAGCAGACAGAAGTGGGTTGTTTATTTCCAAGTGACAACCAGACTTTCCAATAACCAGCAAATAAAAGTAACTGCAGTTCAAACCACTCGACTGAGGAATAAAAAGACCAGGCACAATAATGTCAACAAGATGTCAGCAACTCCAATGCCGAGGAATCAAGTAAAGGAAGCCAGGTCGAAATCAGAGCCCAACACCAGAGCATAAATGATACTAATATGGTCAATACTTTAAATGTAACCCTAATGAAAATGGGAAATAAATGCTGCTTGCAAACCAAATTTTCATATCAGAAAATTGCACTCAGTTCTTTGAAAAAAATGTAATCTTTCCAGAAGGTTATGTATAAAAAAGTGTTTAGCGTCTAATAAAGAAATTACAAAAGTTTTATATGAAATTGGTTTTAAAGAATTAATCTTTAAATATAGTCGTAATGTAAAAACATTAAAGGCGAGAACAACGTTTTAATATGAAGAACTTATTTTAAAATAACTCTACAACAGAAATTAATTAATCCCAAAATAATATTTGACTTGAAGCTTCGAAACCTTTTAAGTCTATTCAGATGTGTGAAAATAGTTTATGCAGGGAAAGCATGTTTTTTATTGGTTTATGATAATTCATACTAGTAGCAAATAATACTAGCTCTAGACCAGATGTAAACAGATTGATATAGCCCATTAATAATAATATGACTTCATGTTATTTTCAAACCTTGACCGGGATGTTCATTATGACCCACTAATGTCTTTCTTCTACCACTTTGTCTCTATTAAGTACCACACTATATGCTGCAGGCATCATCACATTTCCTACAGCTCTACATACCCTGAAGATTTTAAGATTAATGACAGCATTAGTACAGAATGTGAAGAGATTATAGAGCTTAAATCTAGAGCGCTAAGAGATGTAGAAACATTTTAAATGTCTTTTTGGCCTATTTTCTTATAAGATGAAATGACTACAGTTCTTCAGATGTGCCAGCACTTTGCCAATGTCTAAATGATGACCTAGTGATGACCACAGGTGAATGGATGCTGGTTAGAAACAACTATGGAACCACCAAGATTCAAGCTATTAACAAACCTTCAGCCCAAAATCAAATCCTCAAGTTTTGCATTCAGATGAGAACATTTTAGCTGTTTGCCCATAGTGACAAGAACTGTGCTTGGGCAAGTCAAGGCTGGCCTTTACAACTAGGAATATTATACAAACTGCCCAGCATGGTGGTGGTAGCATCATGATGTGGACTGTTTTGCTGCCAGAGGTCCTAGTAAAAAAGGAGGACAATCTCCAAATTCTTCGATTTAATCGACTCAAGACAGTTGAAACTTTCAAATTCGATTAAATTCATATTCAAAAATACTTTACTGATCACAAAGAGAAATTAAATGTTGTTGCATAACTTATATTAATTCAAAGTCTTCAAAGAGTTATTGTAGATAGTGATGGCTGTTGGCAGGAAAAATCTCCTGTAGCAGTCTGCATTACAGCGAATCTGAAGAACCCTCTGACTAAAGACACTCTATTTTCCCAAGAAAGTCTCATCAAGAAGATGGTCAAGGTTGATTTTTATGAAGAATCCTTCTTTGAATCATCATTTCCAGAGGTTCACACAGTTGTCCCCAGAACAGAACCAGCCTTCTTTACCAGGTTGTTGAGCCTTTTTAAATCCTTGGTTCTGATGCTGCTGCCCCAACAGATGACAGCAGAAGAGATCTCAACAACAGACTTATAGAAGATCTACAGCCTCCACTTCTTCTCCCATGATGGAAATAGGGTTTCATCTAACCCTTCTTCTCTTCAAATCTACAAAAAATCTACAAAAACGATTTCTTAACTGGTTTTGTAGTGGCTAAAGTAAGCTAACATGAAGCTATAGGAATGATCTTCCAAGAGCGTTTAGTATAGCCCTTTTGAATTCATAGCCGATGCTTAAAGGCTGGATGTGAACCAGAAAAGCAACCAGTCTAAGGGAACTCCACCCATTCTGCCAAGAAGAGTTGTTAATACTCAGACAAATTTGTGCCAGATGCTCGTTGATAGTTGCAAAAGCATGTGATTAAATTTGAACTGAAGAGGAGACACAATGTACCAAATAAAAAGTGTGTGTGTGCGCGTGTGTGTATATTTAATTGGTAATCCATGGAGAATTTTAATCCTTTGTGGCATACCAAAAATCTCCATCAGCCTTAAACCTCTGCCTCCATCCGTTGGGTTTAAAAATAATTGAAGTTGTATCGTTTGATAATGGTTAAATTAAATTAGTGACATTTATGTTCATGATGAGTGTATGCAAGCTTCTTATTTCAGTTGTTGAGAAGATGGAGCTAAAATTAGCTATCACAAATTTGATAAAGTAAATGGGTTTTAGTGGCTACATTTATTGTGCTCTTCCACCTCTTACAAACTCAACATGTAGACATCAACAACCATTCACCCACTACTAGATTTAATTAACTACTACATATCAATTTGCAATCTTATTAAGATGATGAAGTACTGAGTACATTTCCACTTTCAGATCGAAAACAAACAGAGAACTCTCGTTGATCTGCAGCCAGAAAACATTTTTCTTCTCTTAATATGTAGATGACGGGAATTATTGATATTACTACCTTTTAATTTCCTATTTATAATACTAGAGTCAGGCAGATTTACTTTGATTAAACTGCAGCATCATCAAGGGACGTCTCCTGTTTTGTCATGGTTTTGTTACTGTTTCTTCTTCCGTCCAAAGGGAGGTTTCTCTAAGTTGTAGGAGAAAGAAAAGGATTGTCTCCAGAACAAAGGAAACTCCTGATGGTCTTGTGATTGCAGCTTCATCAATAAGTCAGTGTTCATAATGCACCAACTGAACAGGAATCCCTGAGGGCAAGAGACCTCGAGAGCATACATGACTCATCTTCGGCAGAACATGATTATCTCCTGGGTAAGTGGTGTCAGTTGCATGATGTGATTCAACTTGGTTCATCCTTTGTCCTTCTCATGGCCCCATTAGCTATCACAATATAACTTTATGACAGGTGTGTGATCAAAAAGGATTTTTTGGACATTTTAGTGCTCCTGATATAATTTCACACATTTTACGTTCGCCTTATTTGAACCAGTTTTGTGGTGCCTTGAAAGGGTAATCCTACTACTTGAACTTTTTACCATTTTGTTACATTATAAGCATAAATTTCAATGTATTTTCCTGGGATTTAATGTGACACACTAACACCAAGTAGTTCACTCTGAGGTGGAAGGTTTTAAATATAGAAGAGCTGAAAGTGTGGTCCCAAGTATTTTGCTGCCTCTGACTCACCTTCAACTTTCTTCTGAAGTTAGAGGGTTCCTACAGAACAATACTGCCACCACCATGTTTCTCCACCGAGATAGCAGGGTCAGTGTAATGTTCAGAGTTAAATTTCTTCAATAGAAATTTAAAACTGACCAAAACTGACCAAGAAGTACAGTTCTGGTCATCTCATTCCAACAATTTGTTGAATCTCCCACAAGATCTTTGGGCAAACTTGTATGGCTTTCTTTGAACGGCGACTCCCTTCTTCCTATATGTACCATACATATGTACGTTTTCTACAATTTTTGCACAAGTGGCACTAAAAGGTTGCAGAAACAAACCATTTGTAATGTTATGTAGTTTCACTTTATGCAGTGCAATTGCTTTCTCTGCATGCCTTACCTCAGCATGCCAAATGCTGGGAGTGACTCCAAATAACGTATTTTCTTGGTAAGACTTATTTTACCAATTAAAAACAACCATAGAGTTGAACTTTCACCCACACATAGTCCAATGATCTCTAAACATGGACAAAGACCATGTATATATTTTTAAGCACTACACTGAGTTAGGCTGTCATAATATTTTAAGAAAATATGTTTAAGTTTGCATTAAAAGTTTAAGGGCTAATTAAGCTGGATGTTTGATATTGATACAAAATATGAAATAAAAACAGAAGAGCAAAATTTGGTGAAATGTGATAAATATTTCACAAAATATTTCAATTTATCACCAAATTGCTATAATTAGCTTTTTTGAAACATGTGCCTTGAATTCAAGACTGCCTCATGCTGGCAGAATAAGATTGAAAGGTATAATTTCATCCCAGAAGTTTTGCAGATGTAAAACCAAACAGTGTCACTGCTGATCCCGTGTTGCAGATGCGGGAAAAAAAGGACACAGCTCCTCTTTGTGCCCTGCATCACCATATGCGATGCTGAGACGTCAGAAAGCGCCTCCTGGTTGTCTCCTTTGTATGGCTCTGTACAGTAACAGGACTGCATGGCTCATCTCCTCCAACAATTCACCCTGTTGTTGCTTTTATCTCCTTGTGCCGCTGTCAGAAAAGGGACAAGCTGCAGCAGAGGGAGCAGATTCACCCAGCTGAAATGGACTGACATGCCAATGCCTTTAAGCCAGGAGGATTTGTTTGCCTTATTTTCTTTCTAGAGGCTTTTGCTGTAAGTTGCTGACCAGCTGCAAATCAGAACATAAAATCAATTGATTGATGGAGTTAAAGGTCTGTTTTGGCCTTGACGACTACATCACTGATCTCACTTCTTAATCAAGCTTAGAACTGATAAGAACTGTTGACCAAAGTCATGAAGACATCAATGAAGCAGAACATGGTTTGCAATTGTAAACATGTTTTCTTCTTGCTGTTTTTTTGTATGCATGAGGAAAATAGAGTTGAGTACATAATGGTAGCAATGTCACTGATACCACTTTGTGTTTCTGACACTACTCTGTCGTCTCCAGGCTGCAGGGTGAGCCGGTAATAGGTGGATAGAGTACCCACAAAATGTCCTCAATACGAGTAACATCAACATATTTTTACTTAAGAAAAAGTAATAAGTAGCCATCCAAGAAATTACGCGTAAAATAATTCATAATTACTGTTGCCCTCCTGATGCCCTCACCAGTTTGATGTTTGTCGTTCATTGTGCTTTGCTTTTTTTCCACTTCTCAATGATTCTGTCTCCTCCCTGTTATTGAGTTCAGTACCTTTCACTTTCTCAGAAACATCTTTAGAGAAACTGGAGAAACACCAGTTGTAATCTGTAAAGACTCATTTGGCGCTGAGTGTGACAAGCGTTTCCAGTTTCTTAACCATTTTTTGCAGTTTCTGCAGATATAGACGTGGATATTTGTAAAATTTCTCTCTCATTACTTGAGCTAGATGTTAGTGGTACTGTATTGTAGTTCCAATTAGAATAAGCAGATGTTCTGAGATGAACTTCTGATCAGGAACGGAGGAGGAACTAATTGTGGAGAGGCTTCAATCATATTTGAAAACAGTTTGAAAAGTGTCAAATGAATCAGGCATACACACTACCACATTACCAAGACCTGTCAGTTTTCTATGGATTTGAAAAGATTTTTATTAATAGATCTATGCCTCTCTATGTATGTAAAAGCGAAGCTGTCAGACTGCCACGACTGGAACCAGATTCAACCTGCTCAAATCTGGTGATTTCTATCCTGAAAAGGAAGGTGTACATTTTGAAGGGAGCTGCTCCTCCTGTCCCAGAAAGATTAGATGAAGCAAAAGGAATTCAAATTTAACATGTTATGGTCTTCCTTTACCTTACCGCCAGTCTCCTCCAGGCACATAACGAGTCCCTAAATTTATTTCTGCAGCTGACAGTTTTTTATAGGCATGTTGGTTTTGAAGAAGGAGCTTCAAGGTGTTTTTCTTCCCTCTCCCACCGAATGAATGAATTCCTTTCATGACTCAAATGTTGGCACTAAAATGTTGCAGCCTCACATTTTGATTAATAGACCATGAATAATTTGCACAATTTTGAGACCAAAAATACCTTATCATAAAATTCTCTGCATGTAGGGGTGTGTGTGCGTGTGTGTGTTTATGAGGTTTCTATATAAGTGGGTCTGAGAGAATGAAATTAGTTTGCTTTGGATCTAATTT
Source organism: Brachyrhaphis roseni (assembly GCA_903066815.1). Lineage (NCBI taxonomy): Eukaryota > Metazoa > Chordata > Actinopteri > Cyprinodontiformes > Poeciliidae > Brachyrhaphis > Brachyrhaphis roseni. The sequence continues at coordinate 3,454 of CAEFZY010053109.1, read as the reverse complement.
GTCCACATGTTTTGGGTGACAGTAGGATAAAAAAAAATACTTTTTGTTTCCTCACATCACTCACAAACAACTGGTTTGTATGTAGATGGCATATAATGGTTGTTGTGAGGCCTTGCTTGCAGTTTTTTAATAATAGATTTAGGCAATGATATATTCCCTTTTCTTTCCCATTTAGAAGGGAAATGGGGCTCTGTGCCATTCTGTAATTATATCCTTGGAAAACAGGAAGTTATGGGTTAGTGATAAAAACAATCCTATATATCTAGATATATATACATTTAGCAGGCCTAAGCAATCCTTGAGCCTTGAGCCTTTCAACCACTCCAAATGTCTTTGTTTCCACTCCATCATCTGCTCCTTTCCTTTAAGCTCAAATGGTTCGCTGAATCAAGGTGCTCTGAAAATTTCTCTGGCATGTTGGGCTCTTCATCCTAATCCTGTGACCTGTTGTCATGGAAATCCGGCTCTCCTAATGGCTGCCATCACATTCAATCCTCACAAGACGCATGAATGATGGAGTTCAGATTTTTTTATTTCCTTTGAGGGAGCTCAGCAGGTGGATTTAAGCAATTGAGCACTCTTTCTGTAAGAGTGGAAAACAAATGAAAAGAAAAAGAAAAGAGAAGGGAAACTGTGATACATAACATCATTTGGGTTGTTGATTTCTCAAGGCAGCATTAACAGAAACACTTTCTTCCTCCAGGCTGTCTCTGATGAACACAGTAAACACCTCAGTCAGAGTAGTCAGAAGTAAAATAAGTATTTTTGCACTGCAAGCCAAACATAATTTTTCCTTCTTTATAAATAAATTAAAATTAGCTACAAATACATCTACATATTGTTCCTTCATCTTTTTTTAACTCTCCTGAAGTGATTTATTTGTAATGCAGAACACAGAAGTCAGATTCGTCACGTGTGCAAGCAGTCTTGGCCAGTAAAACTAATAAAAATAAAAATCATAAGTAAGAAATATAAAACTTGTTGCACTTAGCGAAGATGGAAACTTCAGTGGAGCTGAAATTACAAAGCACAGAAGAACGATACACACATATCTGCACACAGGAAGTGGATTGAATGGTAATTTTTGACTCAAATATATTTATTGTTTTCAACAACAAGTTATTGTCAACAGAGCTGCAGTGGCATCAGGACAACCTAATCCCTTTTTAGGTTTTTTATTAACAAATCAGGCTATGTTCTTCATTAATCGTATGCAGCACTAAAAAATAAAAAACTCAATATAAAATTATGGGAGAGAAAAATGTCACACACATTATTCCTAACTTCAAGGCTTCATCTTGAATTTGAACCAGACAGGACAGTTTCTTTTCTGTCTATTTCTACTTCCTGGTACTTCAGCCAATCACATTTGAGTGACCCAGGTTGCCATAGATTCCTAGCTTTTGCTCCTTTTACTACCAACATGCCCATCTCTATACACCCTTTGCTCCAACAGGCCTGTCCTCCTCATTCAGTATTATCAAGGCTTCAAAGCAGGGAATTTCCACCACAGAAGGGCTGCCCTACATTGCCTGGAGATATAATTGATTAACAGAAAACTCATTTGGGATGCAGATGCTCATTCCTCCCTTGACCTTATGCACAGTTTGCCCGTTCACCCATAACACACGTCAGATTCAGATTACAGAATAACTAACCATAAAGCTACACTGTAGCTTTAACCATAAAGCTTTATGGTTTTGCTGAAACTTTATGGTTTTAGCTAAACTATAAAGCTAAACCATTTGAAGTAGGTTACTTACTACAAATGAAGTAGGTTACTTCATTTGTAAGTTAATGAAGTAACCTACAAAAACAAAAACAGTGGTGAATGTCTTCTTCAGTTATTTTATTTTAAAGTTTGCTCTTCAAAGATGTTAGTCTTGTGGTATTATTGTTCTTGCGTTATTGGAAGTAGCAAAAAAAAAAAAAGGAAAAAAAACAAAGCCAATTTTGTTGCATTTGTTTAATCAGGATAAACCTTGTGGCTAAACCTTAGACCATCTCCTAAATCATAACTTAATAATGAAAGCTACTTCCAGTTCGAAATGATCCAGAAATCTTGCTGGAAATTATTTTGCATAACAAGAAGGTATTATTAGAATAATTTGAATATACAGCCTGCAACAACATGATTACAAGAGGAGCATTTCTGAATAATTCATTCCTCTTTATTGGGTCCCATATACTACTGACATTATTAGGAGAACCCAGAATCCATTTTCTATGATCTAGTTGCAACAGAGATAATTTTATCACCATTGAAACAAATGTTTATATGAGGTTTAAATTATGACTACTTCATGCTGCCATTCCATGTTAAATTACACTATTTATCATCTCATTGCTTCATTCGCTCCCAAACATTTAAATGGTGGAGTCAAAGCTCCATTACCATGCTCTTGATTAGCAGTGGATGAAGTACGTATTAACGGACTACATTATTTTCAGTTTTCGCTGTTTTTCAAACGTTTCCTGTCTCAGTTGTCATAGAAACAGGAAAAAAAAAAATGAATGGATAAAATCACTTGATTGGACATTTAGTTTTTCCAGTCATTAATGGAGAACTAATTTGGTTCTTTATCTTAATCATAAATCATGGATGTCATGAGTGTGTGTGAGTGGGAGTGAGAGACCAAACTTGAACATCATTTACACTAAAAGACCAGAGAGACCAAAGCACCACTATAGAGAACTGGTGTCTGTTTATATGATTGTAATCAAAATACAGCTAAGTTTGTGAAAAAAAAAACTTTCAGCAGCCATGTCACAGCATTCACAAATTTACCAAGATTCTGTTTATAACAAAGCAAAAACGCTTTTCTAACAGGCCGTTCTCCTGGTCCAAAAAACCCAAGCATTTCCTTTTTATTCGGTCATTGTATCAAAGGTTGAACTCTACATTGCTATGTAGATTACATGCAGCAAGTTTATGTCTTCTTTATTTATCTTACTATTGTTTACAGTCTTTGTAATACATTTTAAAAAATCCCCTTCACATAGAAATGCCACTCTGAACATGATTCCTGCAGGACTCAGTCCATTGTTGCCCCTAAAGCTTTAAGGAATGCGTTAGGGGTTTAGTTTGGAGAACCTGAAGCTCACAATGAGGACATTTTTTCTAATTTTTGATCACTTCTGCACCTTCTGTATCGGTGCTGCATAGAGAACAACCATGCAAAAATAGATTCAAACACTATCTGGGTATGAGGGGAAGGTTTGTTACGGCATGTATTGAGGGGAATCTGATTACTGAGTCAGGTGATTAAAATAAACAAATAGTTGGCGCAAAACAGCTGCAAAAACTGGAGGTGTTAGCAGTGCTTTATGAATTTCCCCCATCAGTTTTTAGCTTGTCTGTCAGTATTTGTTAAATATTTATGTTGGTAAAATAATAAAGGTTTTTTCACTGTTATCCCCTTTTGCCTTAAAAACCACAACAATGGCTGTTTTT
>CAEFZY010053104.1:0-23024 GCA_903066815.1 Brachyrhaphis roseni | reverse complement strand
ATCCATCCATCCAACACTCCATCCATCCATCCATCCATCCATCCAACACTCCATCCATCCATCCATCCATCCATCCATCCAACACTCCATCCATCCATCCATCCATCCAACACTCCATCCATCCATCCAACACTCCATCCATCCATCCATCCAACACTCCATCCATCCATCCATCCATCCATCCATCCATCCATCCATCCATCCATCCATCCATCATCACCTGTCTCTTGGTGACAGAGGACAGCTGTCCAGTGTCTCCTGTCTCGTCCTCTCCTGCGTCCTTCAGTCGTTTTTCCACTATTTTCGGCAGCAGCAGGTTGTGCGTCCTCAGCCACCTCAGCGGTCGCCAGACGGGGGCGCTGTCCGGGGGACGCTCTGTCCAGCGCTGGTCCTGCGTCTCCTGCTGCAGGACGGCGTCCACCGCGCTCCTCAGGCCGTCTGGCCGTCCGGCGGGGGTCGCCGTGGCGTCGAAGCTGCCGTGGACGGCCATCCAGACCCGGACGCTCAGAGACTCAAGGTCCTTCAGCAGCTGGTCCTCCTCTTCCTCACTGCGGCCGTCCCGGGTGAAGAGCTCTTCCTCCCTGAGGATCAGCTTCCTGCTGAGGTCATCCAGCCGCTCTTCCTCCTGCTGCTCCTCTGCTTCCTCCTCATGCCCGCCGTCCAGCTGGTCGTCTGCAGGAAGCGACACGGACACACAGAAAGCTGCAGCTCTTTCATCTAAATGATTTAACTAGGCCTTCGTCAGAAAACACGACGGCGTGTGGCACCCAGAGGAGAAGCCAAGACATCACAGAAACTTTATTAAATAAAAAAACAACAAGAACATTTCTGACTTTTGGAAGTCAAAAATTTGCTGGAAGAAAAGTCAGATATCTTCTAGGAAAAAAATCTGTTTCAAAACTTCGAAAATTTCCAAAACTGAAAAATTTCTACTTTTGAAATTCAGAAAATTCCAAGATTTCTCTAGAAAATTTGATACGTCTCACATTAAAAGGTTTCCTTGTTTTTTTTCCATCAAATTTTAACTTTTCAAAGACAGAAGGTTCTTGGTTTTCTAGAACTTTTTAAAATTGATCTAAAAAAATTTCTAGAAATTTTCAAAGTCAGACTTTCTTTGCTTTTCTAGAGAATCTCTCATTTAAACCTCTCAGAGTTTTTCCTCCTCGTTTCGCGGCTTTAATCTGACCTCCATGATGGTTCTGACCACCATGATGGTTCTGACCTCCATGATGGTTCTGACCACCATGATGGTTCTGACCACCATGATGGTTCTGACCACCATGCTGGTTCTGACCTCCATGATGGTTCTGACCACCATGATGGTTCTGACCACCATGCTGGTTCTGACCTCCATGATGGTTCTGACCTCCATGCTGGTTCTGACCTCCATGATGGTTCTGACCACCATCCTGGTTCTGACCTCCATGCTGGTTCTGACCACCATGATGGTTCTGACCACCATGATGGTTCTGACCACCATGCTGGTTCTGACCTCCATGATGGTTCTGACCACCATGATGGTTCTGACCACCATCCTGGTTCTGACCTCCATGCTGGTTCTTCTGTTTGCGGCTCCAGATCTTTGCGGGGATCTTCAGCTTCGGGAGTCTCTTCCGGGTTCCTCCGGGCTTCTCATCGGCGCCCCCTGCTGTACATCAGGGAAACACCAGTTAAAATCTGGAAACTCTCCAAAATAATAAACAGAAAATACATTTTTATACATTTTTAATTAATTATTGTTATAAATTATTATTATGAGCCCCTGAAAATAAAAACAAGTGCATTTAAAGAAACATAATAACACAGCATTTGCTGGCTGTGTTATGTTAAATTAATTCAATTTCACAAAATAAATATTTTTTTTAATCAATTATAATAATTAGATTATTATTATGACCTCCTGAATATAAAAATGAATTCATAAAAATACTTTAACTTTTCTGACTATCTTTAAATTTAATGTAATACATATAACATTTCCATATTACATCTCTATTTATAAATATTTAAATTATAAATTATTCTAACAGTTTTGTTTCAAAAATCATATTTTAGATTTTTGAAACAAAAAAATCAATAAAAATGTAAAAAAAATAAAATAAAATCCTGCATTTGTTAGTTTGAGCTTCATTTAGTTTATTAATTCACACATTCAATACTCTAATTATTATTACAGTGGATAGTTTTAATATCAGTTACAAATCAAAGTAAAAACAAATGCATTCATTTTCCTTTCTTTGTGTTTAAATATTCAGCTTTTGTTCATAACAAAAACAAATTAAAAAACTATTTACCCAGAATTCCTGTTAAATATTTCAGTTCAAGCCAAATAAAGACTCGCCATCAATAAAACGGAGAATAAGTATCAGATTACAGCCTATAGAACCAGCGGAACCAGTCCAGAACCGGTCCGGAACCGGTCCGGATCCGTGTCGGAACCAGTTCTCATCTTAAAACGACAGAACCTCCAGACAAACATTTCAGTGGTGAAAACTGGGCCCGGTTCGGGGTCAGCTCGCTGAAATGGGATTGAAAAGTTGCGATGAAGAGGAGTTAGAACCGCCTCACCTTCATCATCTCCCGCACAGATTCATCCCACAAACACACCACCAGAACCTCCAGAACCCAAAACCCAGTAAAGTTGGAGCGGAGCTCCGCCATACCTCCTCTCATCTCCCCGAGCGGATCTGTACTCCGCCGGACTGGCCGGCGGCAGGGGCGGGGTTAGCGGCGGTGAGGGCGGGGTCCGGAGGAGTTATTCATCGCCATCATTTTCTGTTGCGATGCATTAAAACTAGTATTTATTATATAAATGTGTTTTGGGTTTTTTTTATGAACGCAAATAAGAGAACCGGAAGTGACAGAAGCAGAGAAATGAGAGACTTCCTGTTTCAGTGTGATGCTCTGCAGCGATGCGTTAAAGGTAAAAAGGTGAAATCTGCTCTCACCCCGTTTGTTCAGCATGCAGACGCAGAGGAGGCTCCACGCGTCCGGAAGCAGAACTATGGTTCCGGTTCGGCTGCACAGGCTCGGTCCAGATCAGACAGTGAGCATCTCTGGTCCCAAACACTTTCAGTTTCCTTTAGATCCGCATCATGACGAAACCTAACCTCTTCATCCTCCTCCTCTTCCTCCAGAGGAAGACCACCAGTACTCATTACAAATGCGGCACAACCAGAATTACAGTTCAGTCCAGATGTTTTCCCCTCAGCTGTTTGAAAGATCGATAATCTGCTGATTATTAACTTTTATTAACTGATAATCAGCTGATGAGCGGATCAATGACGTTTTCAGGTTCAGCTCCGTTCAGCTAACGGTCTAATCCAAGGCCGCTTCTCCCCAGACCTCCACTCTGATTCCCTCTGGTGGTCATTCATAATACTGCAGCTTCCCGAACTACAGATGCACCATAATAATAATAATAATAATAATAATAATAATAATAATAATAATAATAATAGCAATAATAATAATAATAATAATAATAATAATAATAATAGCAATAATAATAATAATAATAACGATAATAATAATAATAAAATAATAATAATAAAATAATAATAACAATAATGATAATAATAATAATAATAATAATAATAACGATAATAATAATAATAATAATAAAATAATAATAATAACAATAATGATAATAATAATAATAATAGCCATAATAATAATAATTATAACAATAATAATAATAATAACGATAATAATAATAAAATAATAATAACAATAATAGTAATAATAATAATAATAATAACGATAATAATAATAAATTTAATAATAATAACAATAATGATAATAATAATAATAATAATTATAACAATAATAATAATAACAACGATAATAATAATAATAATAATAATAACAACAATAATAATAATAACAAAAATAGTAACAACAACAACAATAATAATAACAATAAAAATAATAACAATATCAACAACAACAATAATAGTAATAATAATAATAATAATAATAGTAATAATAATAATAATAATAATAATAATAATAATAATAATAATAATAATAATAATAATAATATTACCCTGCTTGCTCTTCCACATGCCCTCAGGTTCTGGTCCGGTTCTGGTTCTGCTGCAGAGAACAGATCAGACATTGAATCCGTTTCCATAGAGACAAATCTGATCTAGTTAATTTTCTTTAATCATTCTAACAGGATCAGTCTCGTTTATGACGTCACAGCCGGATCTGGGCGTTTTCACCTGAACGCAGCTTTTTAAACTCAGGAGCAGAAAATAGAAAATGACCTGAAAACTGAGGAGCAGCAGCTGAAACCTCCCAGCATCTCAACCAGACCGAAACACTTTCACTTTCAGCCACTGCATCATCATCGTCATCATCATCATCATCATCATGTAGAAGAGTTCATCCATTCATTTACCTGACTCAATGGTGTGACTGTTTTCAATCATCAAAAAGTATTAATTTAATTAAATATCAAATCTGATCGAAATATAAAGCAAGAACTGAAACATTTAATCCCTCAAACATTATTAAATAGTTTAAACATCTGATCACTAGTGGTGCTGGAGGATGCAGTGACAGTAAACCACCAGCAGAGGTCAGTGCAGCGCAGCAGCCACCTCTTTGTGTTCAGAGAGAAAATGGATCCGAGCCCAAAACATTTTTGTTTTAACAAATTTTATACATCCTTGAAGAACTTCTTGTTGAAATGTGATATGACTCTAAACCTTAAAGGTTCTCGTTATCATGACATAAAATTTGTCTTGTTGCCAGAAACTCATTAGTTTTATATTTATTGCTGAAACAAAGTTTTTCTTTTTAACAAGTTTATATCTCAAAATGAGTTTTTTGTTGCAACAAATTTCTTCTTGAGAAACTTTCTAATTTTGTATCATTAAAACTTTAACGAGTTTTATGTCTTTATAACATCACAAAGGTTTCTCATTACGAGTTATAAAAAACTTTTATGTTTTAACAAGAAAAATTCTGCTTACAGGAAGAACTTTTATTTGAAATAAGATATCAAACTTAAGAGATTTTTTCTTGTTTTAATGAGTTTTACATCTTAAAACAAGAAAAATATATCTCATTATTATAGGAGTTTCTCGTTTTAAGTTTTGTGTCTTAAAAACAACAAAAAGTTTATCTTAACTAGTTTTATTTCTTTATCAGGAGAATAAAAAACTCAAATCAAAACCTCAGAAAACTTTCAGGAGAAGAAAAGCTGAAAAAATAAGCTGGAAGTTTTTCCTGTTTGGAGGAAAAACTGATGAAGAGGATCAGAAGTGAAGCTTCAGACAAACAACAAACACACAGACAGACAAACAGACAGACACACAGACAGACACACAGACAGACACACAGACACACAGACAGACACACAGACACACAGACAGACAGACAAACAGACAGACACACAGACAGACACACAGACAGACACACAGACACACAGACAAACAGACAGACACACAGACAGACACACAGACACACAGACAGACACACAGACAGACACACAGACACACAGACAGACAGACAAACAGACAGACAAACAGACAGACACACAGACAGACACACAGACACACAGACAGACACACAGACAGACACACAGACAGACAGACACACAGACAGACACACAGACACACAGACACACAGACAGACACACAGACAGACACACAGACAGACAGACACACAGACAGACACACAGACAGACAGACACACAGACAGACACACAGACAAACAAACAGACAGACAGACACACAGACACACAGACACACAGACAGACAGACACTCCTTCATGCAAATCCTGCAGAGTCAAATCAGGACTTTATGCAAAGCACACACACACCCTCTCTCACACACAGAGCCACATGAGGCGGGCCCCAGAGCAGCAGCAGGTCTCTGTCTGATCTCCTGTGGATTTTTGCAGCTTCAGGTTCATTTCCAGTTTTTTCCTGCGGATCAAAGATCAAACGGTGAGAAAACTTTATTTTTTCCTTCATTTTAACAGAATTAATGTTTAAAACAGAAAATAATGTTGAGATCTGTAACCCATCAGGGGTTTGGTTTGGTTTCTGTGCGTGTGATGTGATCATGTTGATGGAGAAACTATAACCTGCAGAAACTACAGATTGTCGGTATTTCTGGTCCGTTGTCATGGCAACCCGGTTTGGCGGCCCGGTTCTGCAGCTCTGGTGGAAAAAGCGGCGTAATACCAGCGCTGAATAATCCAGGAGTTTCCACAGGTTTAGCTTACCTGCTGAATCTGGTCTCACCTGTCCGATGCGGCTGGAGGCGCAGCGCCGCCCCCTGCTGGCGGAACACGCGCCCTGCAGCTGGTCGGTCCGGGCTCGTCTCCAGGAAAATATTCAAATTTCTGACTGGTGAAAGGAAGCTTCTGTGCTCGTTGCCAAGAATCAAATGTTTCATTAAGTAGAGACGAACTGCCGGTCCAACAGAACCAGTGAAAGAAGCCAGAGACCCAGCTGGAGGGACTTTTATGGAGCTACATTCAGACCATGACATTTGTTCAGACGAAAACAAGTTTGAAACTAAAAAAAGAATCTGAAAATTAAAAAACAAAAACTGAATTTGAAAAGTAGTTTTGAATATTTTTTTGATTTAAAATCTTTATTTTCAGTTTAAAATCGTTTCACAGTAATTTTTCAGTTTCATTTTTTCCCCTGTTGAATAAACTTTGTGGCCCTAATGTAGCTCCGTACTTTTCCTCTCCTGTGGGTTCTGATTCTGAGGAACCAGTGAGAACCTGAGTGGCTGTTTGCATGCGACCCAACAGACACAACGTGTGCGTTTGTTTGTGCAGACACACACATGAACACACACACCGCCTGTCTCTGCTCACCTTTCAATGCACTCCACACTTTTCAGATTTTGAACCGTAACCAGCCGACCAGTTTCTGGCTGGAATGTGATGAATGTTTAAGGGGTGTGTGAGACAATCTGAACATCCTGTTTCCTTCTCATCATCCTCAGCCTCCTGCACTCTGATTGGCTGAGATGACCAACCAGGTGATGAACACCTGTGACTCGGCGGTGGAAGGAGCTCCAACAGAGGAAGCAGCTTCTCTACAGGTGAATGACACTGACGGAGGTTGTGGGTTCAAATCCCACAGGAACCAATCAGAAAGAGCTCAAAGATCATGTATTGTGAGGAGGTCCCACTCTGAGCTGAAACACAACAGCATCACATCCAGGCTGCAATAACAAAGGTTTAAAGACCAATAAAAGGAAACGGATAAAAGCTATAATCATGTTGTTTTACAAATTTCTGGTCGTCTGAATGTTTTTTAGAACCTGAACTTGTTTTATACGGAAGCATTTTACTGCCACATCTTAACCAGAAACTTTGTTAAAAAGAGAAAACTTTCTGGAGATTTAAAAGTCATTCAAATAAACAACTTCTTCATCTTAATGAATTTAATGCTTCATTATTTTATGAAAGTTTCTTATTTTTCTTATACATCGTTAAACGTTTTAGTGAATTTTATACTTCGTCATAAGGTGACAGTTTCCCGCTCTAACGAGTCGCTGCTCCTGTATTTACTTCCTGCTCTGTCTGCGTTCTGATTGGCCGGCTCTTCCTCAGGTGTTTCCGGATTCTACTGAGCGCGCTCCTAAGCTCTTCCGGCGGCTGCCCTCCATCGTGGTGGAGCCCAGCGACGCAGACCAGGTGGAGAGCGGCGAGCTCCGCTGGCCTCCCGATGATGTCAGTGATGATGTCACACAGCACCACCAGCAGGCGGCAGGTGAGGTCGCGACCCGTCACTTTGCCCCTCGTCCCTGACCTCAGTGACGTCAGCAGGTGGTTTCTGCCCAGGGCGACCCATGGAGGGGGCGGAGCCTCCGGAGCTGGTGATGGGCGGAGTCTGATGGCTCCAGTTTTACCCAGGTGAAGAGGCGGAGCTAACACACCTGAGATGACTGGAAGGCTGACCTCTGACCTCTGAGGACTCATGATAAAAAAACCACCTTTTGATGTGTTCATTTTATTTTTATTGGTATTTTTGGAGGAAACTTCTCCTGGTTTATTCTATATCGTATTTTTCACAGATCAATAAATAGTTTGATGAACTCTGGGCTTTTATTTTGAAATACCAAAACAAAGCCTTAAATGGTCCAGAAAATGTTGGAGCTGCAGTTATTCTTGTTCTGCAAGAACATTTTGAGTTATTTATTGGTTTTCTTCTTTTTTTCAACAGATTCTGAATATAAAATAATTTTTCCTCTGGTTCATTTTAAATAAGTTTATTTAGTTTTTTCTTTATGTTTCCTGGTTTCCGTCGTCAGTTTAATCAGCTGCTGAATTCAGGCCTGAATAAAGCGCCATTGTTTTTGTTTTTTTAAAATCCTCCCAACAGGGGGCGACATTCTCACATTTTTCTGATTTACTTGAATAATTCTCCCTTGGGGCAACTTTAGGTTTTATTTTTTTATTCATTTTTGATTCAGAAATTTTCTATAAAAAACTTGTAAATTTCTGAGTATCAAAAGTAAAAAAATTGACATGTGAAAATTTTGTCTTAAACCTTAAATGTTTTTCAAGTAATTTTCTGAGATTGATTAAAAAATATCAAATTAATTTTCTAGCAAATTTTCAACTTTTGAAACTCCAAGTTGAACATGTGTGACAAAAATGTTCTTTAAATTTACTTTGGTTTATTTCTCTTCCTATTCTTTGAATTTGTAAAAACGTTTTCATCTCACATCAGGTCTTTAATGATCTCGTGTTTCCGGCTCTCGATCTTCAGACTTCTTGACCTCTGGTGACTTTTTTCTTCCAGTTAAGTTTTTTGGATCTTTTCTTGGCGTTTCTGGTTTCTGGGTTTGTTTTCCTTCTGTTTTCGACGCCGTTGGAGTTCTGGAGTAAAAAACAGTTCACCTGCAGTTCACCAACAGAGTGCATGGAGTCAGTTTATTACAAATGACCGAATGATACAAAGAAATGATGATAAACAAAAGAGTTCAGATGTGTGGAAATCCTTGGAAAATAAGAAACATTTGTTAGTTACGCATGTCCGTCTGCAGCACCATAATCTGATCAGATGCATAAAAAATGAGAAACAGAGCAGATGTTTGCTGTTCCTACTCAGCTGCATGCACTGCAACAAAACACAGAGCGCATGGAGTCCAGACCACCAATCAGCTGCAGCAGCAGCTGTTACATCATCGCAGCACCGCCCAGTCAGGATTGCGTAAAATGGTCAAATAAAACATTCTCCAAACAATCAGCATGAAGGATAAATAAAAGCTCCACCCGTTTTCTCCAGGTGTTTGTTCATCCGATGGAAAAAGTGCACATTTGGTGATTTAGCATCGAAACCTCACCTGCTTCAAGCTACAGGAAACATGCACTTTATAATAAAGGTTTGCCATATCTGGTTTCTCCAGCCCAACACTTCAAGTCCACAGGTCAGTGAAACTACGGAGGCCCATATGTGCCACTAGAGAGGAAGGAATAATCGCAGAGTGGATCATAACTTATAAATATGACTTTGAAAGTCGCAATTAATTTAGACTTTTTATAGGATGCAAACCTAAAAATCAAAATTATGATAACTGGATATAAATATGAGATACAAAGTTAGGAATATGAGCACTAGTGTAATAATTTATACTTTCAGACATAATATGAAAAAAGTCATGAGATTCAAAGTCCTAATTTAGACTTTAATTCTAACATTAAAAGTATAAATTCTGAAATTTACATCAAATATTTAAACTTCAAAGTAAAAATCAAAACTTTCAAAGTCATATCTATGGCAAGCCACGTAGCATTTTATTTCTCTAAAGTGTTTTTTATAGGTTTCCATAGAGAATCCTTCATCTCTGCTGGAGATTGAATCGTGTTTCGGTACAGAACAATCACCATAGTGGAGTTAGCCTAGCTTGGCGCTAACGGTGGAAACAGATGCCTGTCTACGTCAGTCAACACAGAAATATCAGATTACAACTATGAGAAACCAAAAAGCTAGAAATAATGTGGATTATTTAACCTGTCATAAGAAAAGGAGGCGGGGTTAAATGCTCAAAGTCATATTTTCATAGTTTTATTCATAAATGTTTAAAAGTCAGTTTCAAACTATTTAGTTAGAAAGCTAAATATTTATCTTGCTAACTAAATATTTAATTTGGTAATATTTAGTTCCAAAATCAATATTTACTTTAAAAATATTATTAGCAAATACTTAGCTGTTTTAAACTATGACATAATATAATTGAATCAACATCATATTACTTTTAATAATTAACCTCAATTTTCTACTCTTATGACAGAATAAACAAGCCAGATTATTTCTGCTAGTTTTTGGCAAAAATAATAAAATGCAGCAGCATTAAGCAACAATAATAAACACAAAATCAATGCTGGAGTTCTCCAGAGCTCAATCACTGAGTCTCTGTTTGTCTCAGAAACTGCAGATAAAAATAAAGCAGTGAACAAAATATTGTTTTACTAAGTAAAACTATATTTTTTTTGGTTACACGATGAAGCAAGTTGGATAGGAAAGTAAAAGTTTGTTTGAAAGTGAATGAAAGTCAAGCACAGTTTGCATTCCCACCGTTTCCAATCGTTATGCTAAGCTAGGCTAATTAAGCTGAGAGATAACAGCTTCGTTCATTTATCTGGAAATGAACCGGATCATTTCACTGCCTGTACAGTCCTCAGCTGCTTTAACACAAAGACGGAGAAAAATCACAAACATTAGCTCAGCACACAGCAACAACAGCACAGCTAGCAGCTAGCAGCTAACGGACACGCAGAAACCCACTCACACCACGTGGCCCTCACACCGCGTAAAACTCTAAATACTCTGACATAAAGAACTTCTCTCAAACTGCGACAAACATTAAGTTTCTACAAAGACCTGGGAGTTGAAACAACCTGACAGACAACCAGGTGAATTCATCTGCAACCCATAAAGAAAGAGGAACTAAACCCATAATCAACTGTTAACATTTAATTTGTCTAATTTTGTCCTTAAGGTTGATAACTTTATGTTTCTGTGTAAAATGTGACATTTTAGTATAAATCTGTTTAATTCTGCAATATTTAGCCTAGAGCCGTTTCAGTGCTGCCCTCTTATGGTTGAAATTGGGGTACTGCAGATGAGTTTTCCTTTTGCTTCCAGCTTGGTTCATGTCTGTCGCATCCCTGCGTCCAGGGATAAAACCATAAAACCATCTCACTTTGACAGCGGCTGGTGTTTCACATGTGGCAATGAAAGTCTCCAATAAAGAAGAAAAAGTTGCTAGATTTGTCGCTAGTCGCTGTTTTTTAAAAAAGTCGCTAACTATATCAACTGTTACTAAGCTAACAGGGCCACAGCCATACACACGCTTAGCCACGCCCCCAAGTGTGCTCTGGCTCCGCCCACTTTGGAATTTTGCGATGTTTTGGGGGCGGGTCTTTGCTTCCACAGGGGTCAATTACACTTTCAGAAATCTTGTTTGTTCTCAGGTTTTTTAAATGAGCTTTACTTTTCATCTGTCAGACTGATTCATTCCTTTAGAGAGGCGATGCGTTCGAGGACCAGTCGGAATCGTTAAGCTTTCTCTCATGCAGACATTCCAGTTATTTCACAGAGTCTCTCCCACATTCAGCACTCGCAACATTCAGCAGAAGCAGCACAATCCCAGCGAGACGGAGCAGGCGGAGAGCCTGGCTGTCAGGCAGCAGAACTGAGAAACATTCAGCAGGTGTTCTACTGGACCCGGTCCATGAAGCGTGGAAGCAGCGTGGGACCCATCTGACGGGCAGAAAGGTCAAACTTTTGCCTTATAAAGATACACAGAATGCTATAAGAACGTTTCTATCCTCTGTTCAAATGCAACACAACAGATCGTCAAAGCACAAAGTTATTAATACACTTCTGTACAGTTTTGTCCGCGGAACGCCGTGGTGAGAGCAGCTGCTTGATTTTGTAGCGTTGACTAAGTTTGGTTGAGCTTGTGCGACGAGAAAGCAGCTTTACGAAGATACACTGTGGCCAATCACAATGTTCTGATGAAATCACTGGGCACAGATGGGCGGTTTGTTCTGGACAGGTTCAGTGCATCCACACCGCCGCCGGTCCAAACTCAGCGCCCAGAGGGCCTCCGGCTCACACCTCAGCGGCGTGGATGCACGACGTCTGTCCCGATGTGCTACGGCTGCCCGCTCAGGGCGCGTGGTGGGACCCATCCGGTCCACGAGGCGGTCGCTTGGTGCTTTCGTTGGCGTTAGAGGTTCGGGTTCTGGTAGCGGGTTTCTTCTCCTTCGTGGTTTGGCGAGTTTGAGTCAGAGACGGCGTTGTGATGGCGGCCGCCTGAAGACTCCCACCGGGCTCCACGATGGTGTTTATGACTACAGCAGAAAACACAAAACACAGCACTTAAAAAAACAAGCTGACCATCCAGGCAGAAAACATATTTAAACTGTCAGCCTGTGTGATGTTAGGTCCAATAATGAAATAAATACAGAGAAGAAAAGACATCAGCAATCGCCCTGATGGCGATTATCCAGGAAAACAACATGGCCACCAGGCTGAAACACAGGAGTTCCTCAGGGCAGCATGTTAGCACTCCTGCTTTTCACTTTTAATAAAAATGATCTTTGCAGCAGTTTTTAAAATGCAAATTCAACTTTAATGCAGACGATGTAATCATTAGTTTCTTCACTCCATTAGCAAATCAAATCCTTGAATTTTAATTTGTTTGGTTAATTACTGCTGAAGTCGTGTTGGTGGGTCTGAAACTATTCAGAGAAACAAATCAAACGTCCAGCAGCCGGGAGGACTCTCTCTAATCGTCCAACGTTTGTTTCCATGCTAGTTTAGTAAACTACTTCCTGTTTACTAAACAAGAATAACGTCAACATCTGATGAAGTTATGCTGGTTGATTCGCTCCAAACCCGTAGATAGAAACATGCTTAATTAGTATTGTCTTTTTTCTTTTTGTATTTTCTGAGGCCATCTGAGAAACAACTAAAAGCAAAAGTTATTGGACCCAAATACCTTCCAGCTGCCTTTGGACTCGTCTCAGTTCCTTCAAAATGGAGGTAATTTCCTGAAAGCAATGACAATATTTAGAAGAGGAGGCGCTGAACTCTGAATGCTGCTTTAAAAATGGCAGCTCAGTTACCTTGTTGGAGGTTTTTAAAATGGGAACTTCATTCTCAGTGTTGATCTTGGCCTCGATCTCCTCCCATACATCTGCTTTGTTCTGGAACAAAACCCTGAAACCAGAAACCATCCGGTTAGTTCAGCTGGAGCCGAACAGGCAGAAAGTCTTCAAACCGCTGCGTACTTCATCTTCTCGGCCAGCTGCTCGGTGTTTTCCCGGATGGCCTGGGACAGCTGGGAAACCGGGTTCAGCATCAGGTTGTCCAGGATCACCTGGAAGAGTTTCCACAAACACAGAGAGACGAAGATGAGCGCCGAGAGTCTTCATCATCAGCACCGATTTCCCAGAAAACCCAAAACTGACTGCAGCAGACGGACAAACGTTCAGTGAAAACATGAGGAGTCGTGGCTGAGTTCACACTGCAGATCAGACTCCCTGCAGCGCCACCATCAGGAGACAGACTGAACCTTCAGGTTTAGAGCTGCTGCTGCAGCTGATTGGCTAAAACATGAGCTGCTTTCACACATAAACCAGAACGATGCGTTGATGCTACACAAAATTAGCAAAATTATGATTCTGACAAATAAATGAGACCAAAATTCTGCTCTGCTCCATTAGAATAACTAAATTATTAATGTTTGCTAAATGCCAAGGTAATAAAACACTGAAATGCCTTTAATCCAGGCTTTTGATTTGAAAATCCCTGTTGATGATGATGTCATGGCTTAACTGGAGGAAAAACTGCTTAATGCAAGTCAAGGGACATTTATAAACAGATCAGCTTTGGGCCCAGTTTCCAGATGGTTCTGGTGTGAAACATCAATCAGCGTCAGAATAAAAGCTGGTGAGAATCGACGGGCTGAACGCTCGGCGAGGAAGAGGCCGTCGCTCCACCGGCAGCCTGGAAGGTTTCAAACGACGTCTTCGGTTTTGGGGTTATGTCGTCTGGCGGATCGGGAGCGGAGATGTTTGGACTCGATGAACATCGACACATGGGTGAAGCTCGGTGGTGGCAGCATCATGTTGTTCAGATGGGTTTTTTTTGTTTCTTTTCCCCACCAGAGGGCTTTTTGTGGCTCTAGTGTCCCTTATTAGACAACAGGCTGACAGGAAGGGGGTCAGGACAGGGGAAGACATGCGGCAAATGCCGTCGGGTCCGGGAGTCGAATCCGCGATGTGGAGGCCTTGCATCCAAATGTGAACGCAAGGCCTCCACATGTGGGTCGCGTTATCCCCTACGCCACCACAGCACGCCCGTTTAGATGTTTTAAAACATTTCAAGATACGAAGCAGTAAATGGAAGGAGTTCATGTTTCAGAGCGGACCAATCAAAGTCCAGAACATCAGGGGGCGGGGCTAACAGACAGGAAGTGGTGAAGATGGGCAGACCATCCATCCATCCGTCCATCCATCCTAATCTTGTGTGATTCCAAATTGAAATTAAAATCTCCCATAATTTTTAAGTGAAGTTTTGAATCTACACTTTTCTGAACAGAGAGGAATAAATCCAGGAATTAAAATCTGTAATTTTGACGTCTAAACCATCCAGGATCAGCTGAGACTTTAATCCTCCTAACAGCTCAGAGATCATAAGCTGCTTAAAAACATGGATCATAAATCAAATCAGCTGCTGCGTCCTCCTGAAAACAACCAACAACCGTAAAATTGATGAAGCTGGAGAAACGGGAACTAAAACCAGGAAGGTTGAGTTTAGTGTGAATTCGTTCCCAGCTTTGTGTTGAGCTGAGCTGCAGTGTGAACGCGGCCTCGGGGGGATCGGACAGTGACCTCTTCACGGTTCCACGGACGGCGTTGCAAAGAAGTGGGCTCTGCCTCATTCATATTAGCGTCCAGGTCCAAGATGGCCGCAGAACCTGGAGGAACCTTCTGGAAGTTTAAGCTGGCCTCAGGAATACGGTGGACCAGCTGGAAAGAGAGTACACCCAAATGATCCAAAACGTCTCCGGTTCAGCAAAGGCTGGAGATCAACGCATGCACCAAGTCAACATGCAGCTGCAATGGTGGGGAGCGACAGGGAGGTCCAGGTTCTGCTGGGATACAGCGCCAAGTCGGACCAGGGAGTGCAAGAGAACCCAGCCACAGCTCCATGAACCAGTAAAACCAGTTCATTACCAGCATAGGCTGATGGAGACTCATAACAGAACTACAGGGTGGAGCTGGA
Organism: Brachyrhaphis roseni; assembly: GCA_903066815.1. Lineage (NCBI taxonomy): Eukaryota > Metazoa > Chordata > Actinopteri > Cyprinodontiformes > Poeciliidae > Brachyrhaphis > Brachyrhaphis roseni. The sequence goes on along the minus strand of CAEFZY010053104.1, from coordinate 7,737 downwards.
GGGACATGAGGAAAACACCAGACACTGGGAACACTGGTTACTCTACAGAAACCACAAAACTCATCTCCGAAAAACAAAACAAGTTTTTTAAATAAAAAGATTTTTAAAAATATTTTTCAAAAATCACATAATTAAATAAATATGGTTTATCTGTAGAGCAGTAAACCATAAAATCTCTGTGGTTCTTCAAATAAACTCTAACAGCTGATTGGTTAATTAGCTCAGTGCTAGCCCCGCCCACTGACTGATGCTGGTTAATTACATCCTTTATATGTTGTAGAAATAATTAAAAAGTTAAATGTGCTTTTGTAAACAATATATTTTATACCTAATTTTTATATGTTTTATTTTTCCATAATTTAATTCAGGTTTGGTGTTTCTGTATGAATATCAGAAAACCCCACAATTCAATAAATAATTAACTTAAAGAAATCTACATTTAATAAATCAAATAAAATTTAAAACATATTAAATCAATAAATTTTTGAATAATTATTTTCATGTTTTAATAATATAATGTACAAGTTTAATAAGAATGTGACTTTAATACTAAAATATGTAATTTTTTGTATTTATTCACTTTATTTTGTTCTGTATTGCAGAATTTTTGTTAAAGTTTCATTTATTTATTAAATAATGGTCATTTTTGCCTCCATAAATAAATTCCTGTCCAGAGGAACGTGGAAGAAAAGCTGCTGTGTAAAATAAGGTGATTGTTTCTTTCATTCTACGCCGATGATAAACTGATTTATGTGGTACCAGTGCAGCAGAGCAGTGCAAGGATCAATAGTTAGTCAAGGTGAGGTTTGATGAAAGTGAATTTCTTAAGCTGGAATCAGCTCAGATGGAGAAAATTAAATTAGTAAATTTGGCACAAACAACCTCGGTTGGATGTGTTTAGTCTCGGACTGAACTGAATATTCATCCAACCGACTGACTCCAGCTTGGTGCTCTGGACACACAAGACAAGATGAGATGACAACGATTCAAAAGTGCAGAACAATCCAACACAGTGAGAGGGGCGTGTTAGGATCGGTGGTGGGGGAACCACTGGAGGGGGCAGGTGGGTGGGTGATGAGTCAGAGTTGGACACCTGAGCCGGTCGAACCCCATGGAGATATGCAACACATGGCGTCTTTGCAGAAGAACAAACATATGAAAGGTTGTAAGAGTCTGAAGCAGAATGAAGCTCCTGCAGATCAACCTGCAAACAAACAAACAGCTTCCTGCATGACCAGACCAGCGCCACAGTGGAACACCGACACTGGAGCGTCTAAACTGGGAACACTGGGATGAGATGAGGTAGCTTTACTGGCTGCGGGAGTGTCTGGAAAATCAGACACATTTATCCAGACTTGAAAATGTGAAAGAAGAGAACTTCTGTTTATTGATACTGCCCCCTGCAGGTCATGGATAGATGTGCGTGTTCCCAGTTTTGGAGGCCTTGGTGGTATGGTGGTAGTGGCCATGTTGAGAGGGGTGTTTGATTCCTACCTCCTCCCGGGCAGAGATGGTAGAGCCTGGCGTGTTGGGGAGTGAGCTAGGGGAGGTGGCGGTGGGTGGAGGATCCCCATCCCCGGCAACATCATGGATCTCCTTCGCCAAGATGGCCAGATCTTTGGCCAGGTCCTGACTGAGCCTGCAGTCGAAACGCAAAGCAAATTTTCAGTGGACGCCTGAGAGATGAAGGAGAGCAGCCGATGGCAGCAGAGCTCTTACTTGGCGATCTCAGCGCTGTGAGTAGACCAGTTCTGGTACGGGTCGATGTCATTCTGGTCCTCGTCCTCCTCGGTTTCCAGGGAGACAGACTTGGTTCTGCTGGCGGCTGTCCTCTGGCTGCGCTGTGATTGGCCAGCGGTCGTTGAATGGGAGGATCGCTTTGCTTTGGAGAATCCAGTGTTTGTGTCGTATTCTTCCTCAGAGGAAGATGAAAAGTCTGAGCCCTTCTGTTTGCGACGCGACCCTGAAAAATAATCAGCAACTATTTATCTGCTTGGATGGTTAAAGTCTATGTCATAAATAGCTAGGTTTGAGCCACAGACACAAAGGGACACACACTGAACTGCCAAATCCAAAAGAATCGCAAAATCAAATCTTCATCATATTTGGCAAAACAACAACACAAGCTAGCAAGTACATGTCAGAAAAGCTAGCACATAGACCAAGGGTCCTCAACTTATGTCCTTGGGGGGCCGGTGTCCTGAAGCTTTTAGATGTGTCCCTGGTCCAATAGACCTGAATCAAATTGCTGAATCACTGCCTCTGCTTGCAGTCCAGTTCTCCAGTGTCCTGCTAACGAACTCTTTAGTGACTCAGGTCTGTTGAAGCAGAGACACATCTAAATGTTGCAGGATACTGGCCCTTGAGGCCTGGATTTGAGGATCCCTGACAGACTCACCACCACTGGGATGCTTCACTCCGCTTGATCGGGTACGTGACAGTGTTTGCTTCACCGGAGCTCCGCCCCCTTTACTGGCTGCCTGGCGAGCGTCACCAACAGACGTCTTCCTTGCTGTGACAGCTGGTTCACTGTTGCGACTGGAGAAGCCAGACCGACTTGTCGAGGACTCGTTGTCACTTGGAGTCGTAAATGAGCCGGTTCTCTTCCTGGGCATCGCCAAGATATCCAGTCTGGACAGCTTCTTACCTTCAGCGGAGACTTTAGGGGGTGCAGAAATGTGATCAGAGTTCTGGGAGGTCCTATCGGTCTCTGTGCCCTCGTTGTCTGAGGCGTCACCGAGGCGAGCGCGTCGCAGCATGGACGCTCGAGTTGGCCTTGGTGCTGACAGGCTGTTGGAACGAGTTAAAACCTGTTGAGCGGCTGACTTGGGTGTCTTTCCATTGTCCTCTTTCTGTAGAGGGGCAATGACTTTCTTGGTACGGCTGGATGGATGTGAAATTTCGTGATCAGATGAAGTAGTTTCAGTCCAGTTAGGTGCAGTACCTTGTTGACCTTCGGATAAATCCAGAGAACCACGGTTTCCTGTACTGCGGCGCATCTGGAAACGCTTCGTTGCCTCTGCCTTGCTTGGCATGTCAGTTGTTGTCTGTGTGCGTCGTTTCTCAGAAAGCCGCTCTCGAGCACTTAGCTGTCGACCCTTTTCTTGGATAGACGGGCTAGAAGAGGACTTCTCCTTCTGAAGACCGCTTATGGCAGGTCGCTTTTTAGATGTGGAGCTAACAGGAGTATTTTTGCTACTCACCTGACTCACGGTGCTAGCTGTATCCACATCTGACTCACCAGAAAGAGAATCATCCATGTGGGTGGAGGAGCCCTCTTTCTTTGAGCTACGACCAGAACCAGAAGAAGGAACCTTGGTGTCCAGAGAGGACAGCGCACCCTCTGTCTCCTGAAGGAAGGGTTGTGTTTCCTGGATGCTCTGTTCCATATCTCTAATGGAAGGGTGGCTGGAGATGTGGGGAAGCTTCTTCATCTGTACGGTGTCACTGGGTTGGTCTTTGGTGAAACTTTCTTGACGGACGATATAGCTGTCTTTTGTAGGAACAGAGTCTTTGTCTTGCGTTTGGAGATTTGGAGCGGAGTTGTTGGGTTTGACGCCTGTCCTTCTGGGTTCATGTCCACTCAAGTGACGGATCAAGACTGTTGTTGGAGGAGTTTTAGCCGGAGGGTCTCGAGTCCTCTCACCCTGTACGGGGCTTCGGGCCTGTTCAGGCTTGCCTGGATGATCCTCAGCACCAATGTAGAAGAAGGTGGATTTGTTGGTTGGAGAAACTTTCTCCTGAACTTTAAACTGATAGCCAGGAGCAACTGGGGACACGTTTCCGGTAATTACACCAATTTTCTTTGCATTAACTAGAGCGGGTCCATCCTCAGAGCGACTGGCGTCGCTGAGACTGTCTGGGTCCACGTCATCCTGAACGGCTAGGCGCTGGGTGGAGTCTTGGGAACAGGGAGGAACGTAAACTCTATCCACAGATTTATGACCTTGGTAGGATTCATGCCGTATCAGGATGCTTGGAGTGACACTTTCCACCTTGTCTGGAGGAACCTGAGGCAGCAGCCTTCTGGTCCTGGAGCTGTGGCTCGTCTCTGACTCTGAGGTGTCATAGCTGTAGCTTCCCACTGACTGGCTCATGTAACGCAAATCTGTAAAACAACATTCTGTTAGCTCAACTTGGGTCACTATTATCCTGAAATTTTTATACTTTTCTTCATGTTACAGACTCATTTTTGAATAGATTTGTGTACTTTAATCCGCAGCCTTTTACATTTTATACTGGTTTTGGTTAATTAATGAGATAAAATGTTGAGTACCTTCGAGACATTCCCCTTGAGGAGGAGTAGAACCAGGTTCGCCATAGCTGTCTGCCAGACTGGCCCACCGAGAAACCCATTTAGGTCCTTCAAGATCGGCTGCGTGAATCTGAACCTAGAACACAAACAGTGATGAACAACACGGCCAAACCCCAGGATAACAAAGAGCCAACCAAGACCGGGCAGAAAGAAATTGGTAACACAAGGAATGGAGCACAAACATCAGAGGGCATGCACTTGGACAACAACATGCTCCAACGTTTGTCCTGGGTCTTTTCCAGTGTTACCTGCATGGGACCTGTTGGGGGGGCACTGACAGCTGCTGGGATAAAGCCATGCAATAGGTCCACACTGGTACCATCACCAGGCAGGGTACGGTGCTCATCTTTGCCTTCATGTATGACAGGTCTATAGACTCCTGTGGGCGCGCCACTGTACTCTGGAGAGTCAAGGACGCCAAACACCTGTTTGGCACAGGGCATGCATGAGAAGGTGGTGTGACCACACAGCAAGGAAAAAGCAAGAAGGACAAGAAGTTTCATGCATCAGTCGTTACAATTAAACCGGTTTCATAAAGGTAAGAAAGATATAGTTCATATTGATAGTCACTGTGACCTCACCTGATCAATCATGTTGCGGGCCTCTTCCACCTCCTTATCTTGTGACTCGGTCTCTATGGTGTAAGTTCCGGCATCACTCAGGCTGTCGTCTTCCTCATTCCTCACAATCCTCTGGGAAATTTTGGGGTCTCCCCCATGGACTCCCAAAGATAACATGGGGGACATGTGTGGTCCAGATGGATGGGCCAGAGGAGCCACCTGGGCTGGACCAATGGCCGGTTTGAAGGACTTTGAGGCTACTGGAGGTTGTAATGGGGATGAGGGATAGGAAACTGAGGAAAGTGCTGAAGGTTCCTGTGGGGAAGGAATCTGGGCATGAGGGGGCGAAACCATCACTGGTGGAGCAGACATCGGTGGAGGTGAGACTTTGTCTCTGGTTGGGGAGGAATCCTTCTGACCAGAGTCCTTCAGGAACTCTGCAGCAAACTCCTGGGCAAGCTTTGACTTCTTCCCAACACTACCAAAAGGTCTGATGATGATGCCTGATGAAGAGCGAGAGGAGGAGCTTGATGAACCTACCTCCCCTTCTGTCTTCTCCCGCTTTAGAGAGCTTGACCTCTGAGGGCCACTGTGGCCCTGACTCTTCAGAGAAACCGTCACCTGCTGGGTAGGAGGGATGTGTCCATGCATAGATGCCGGCCTCTCGGTGCCTTTCCGTCGCTCCATCTTGGCCTTGAGGGTGGAGTAAGAGTCACCTTGAGCGGGGTTGTGGGTGAAGGACTGTGAACGCTTCTTACGCGGGTTGTCGTCAAAGAACTCAATGATGAAGGCCTGCTGGGTGAGGTGCTCAGACAGTCCCTGTTTGGACATTTCTGTGGGCGATGGAGGCTGGGGAAGGCTCTGGGACAGGGGCCGATCAGGGGCCACAGCGGAGGCAGGGGCCTGTCTGGGCGGAGAGTACTGCAGCACATGGTGGAGCTTCTGTGCTGGAACAGGTTGCTGACTGGACTGGACCGTCTGCTGAGGTGTCTCAGGTTGCTCTGACTGGACAGAGTGCTGGGATTTACTTTTGACTTTAAGAACCGGGTCTTCAGAGTCACTCTGGGTTCCATCCTCATGATGATGACCTGGTGAAAGAATAAACTGATTAATAGACTTTTATGTTTAAGGGTGCATTTCCACCAGTCCTGTTTAGTCCTCTTTACTTGAACTCTAGTGTGTTTGTCTAGAAAGTCCAGTTTGTTTGGGGAGGTATGAATGCAGAATAGACCAAAAACCGAATCCAGCCTACAAACTTCGGTCTGGGTTCAGTTGAAGTGAACTCTGGTGCAGTTTGAATGCATATGTGAATGCCAATCAAACCTGAGAGTGCTCCAAAAGCAGGAAGTGGACTACAGCGCAGGGCATTCTGGGTAAATGTGAGAAATTAATTATTTATGTTGCTAAACAAATATTTATATTGGATCTAAACACTTAGTTATCCTGATAAATATTTATCTTGCAAGTTAAATATTTAATTTGAAACTGACATTTATAAATTTATTGAAAAAATAATCCCCATTTTTTTCTTTTATAACTAGCTAACTAACCCAGATTATTAACTTGGCACCGCACACAGGTGAACCTGTTCAAACAGCAAATCAGCCAATCACTTGGCAGCAACTTAGTGCAATCAGTTCAAGTTTGTACAGATGGTCAGGATGTTTTACAGCATCATAGTAAAACCAAAGTGACCTCTCTGACCTTTAAGGGTCTTGATGTTCATGGCGAGGTCACTCTTGGTGCTGTAGACGTCCTCGCATGGCGGATGTCTCCTCATCATGCTGACATCACTGTGGACCAGCCAATCAGCCACCTTGCTCTGCGCTGACATCATCTCTGCGGGTGTGGTAGTAGAGGCGGTCTTGGCGGGGGGTGCCTGACCCTTCCTCTGGCGAGTCGAGAACTTGGTGACGTGGTCTTTGATCTTGATCTTGCCGGGCATGCAGTCGTCAAATTCGATGGTAAAAGAGGCGTGGCTCTGGACGACGGGCGGGGTCGGGGTTGGGGGAGAGGGCGGGGCGTTGGGGGCGTCCGTATCCTTAGTGGGGATCTCATGGAGCTCCGCCTCTGAGGTTTTCTGGTGCTGGAAGTCCTTGGTGGGAATCTCAAAGTAGCTGGGCTCGCGGTGGTAGGAAGGGAAGACAGTCTTTGGCTGGGAGTCGGAGAGAGCTCCAGGAAAATCTGGTTTATAGACAGAACAGCTGATGAGACACGAGTACGAAACCTCCAGATGTTTGATGAACAATCGTCTACCTGAATGAGGCTCGTTGCTGCTTTGGACTTTACTCCCATAATCCTCCTCTCCCCACCAGGACGGCTGGCCATACAGAGGCGTGGGCCGACTCGTGGGGGTTTCTGTCACACACAAACACACACATTTACCAAAAGATGGTTCTGGAAACACATTCCTGTCTAGATCCAAGTAACCATGGTGGGCACTGCTAACTTAGTCCAGTGGTCCCCAACCTCCAGGCAGCAGACCGGTACCGGTCCGTGGACCAATTGGTATCGAGCCGCCCAAGAAATAATTAAATATTTCCGTTTTATGTATTATTTTATTCTGGAGGATCTTTTATTTTGAAAGTCCTTTAACCGGACTCTCTGGGTTCCGTCTTGCCGCCAACATTGAGCCACAAGCAGCAAAACGAGTCAGAAACAGATCAGATTCTTTAGAAAGTTTCTTTGATGGGGAAAAGGTCCAGAGAGAGACAGGAGGATGGATTTATCCCAGTAGGTGATTCCTACAGTCCAAGCTGCTCTGCATGATGGTGACCGGATGTTAAAATGTTAGTTTTTGTGGCGCATCTGTATCTTATTTTGAAGGCATATGTAAACGTTACCATAGCGACCAGAGTCAGA
>CAEFZY010053103.1:0-27369 GCA_903066815.1 Brachyrhaphis roseni | reverse complement strand
GGATCGTTAGCTGGTGAACTGGATCGTTAGCTGGTGAACTGGATCGTTAGCTGGTGAACTGGATTGTTAGCTGGTGAACTGGATCGTTAGCTAGTGAACCGGATCGTTAGCTGGTGAACTGGATTGTTAGCTGGTGAACTGGATTGTTAGCTGGTGAACTGGATTGTTAGCTGGTGAACTGGATCGTTAGCTGGTGAACTGGATCGTTAGCTGGTGAACTGAATTGTTAGCTGGTGAACTGGATCGTTAGCTGGTGAACTGGATCGTTAGCTAGTGAACTGGATTGTTAGCTGGTGAACTGGATTGTTAGCTGGTGAACTGGATTGTTAGCTGGTGAACTGGATCGTTAGCTAGTGAACTGAATTGTTAGCTAGTGAACTGGATCGTTAGCTAGTGAACTGAATTGTTAGCTGGTGAACTGAATTGTTCATCCTCATTGCTGCTCTCTGCTCCTGGATTGGACTCATTTTCAGGTTCTTTGGTGTGACAGCCTTAAAGACGGGTTCACCATGGCAACGTTCACCAAGCAGGTCCTGATGCTCATTTCTGATTAATTTTGCAGAAAAAGGCATACAGCCTGTGTGAAATTTACGTATTTTAAGGTGGTTGCATAAATCGCACAAGAAGCAGCTCAACAGCGCCACCTAGCAACTTTCCAAAGCCCTTTCACTATGACCTTACTTCATCGTAGAGTCATGAAATGTGGTACACTTGTAGAGCTCCCCAAGACACTCAGAAAATACAATAAATGTCATAATGTAAGTCACAGGAAGTCGGCCATTTTGGATTGAATGTCCAGTTTTGGTCGTTTCAGTCTCCGCATTTGATCGAACTCCACATGGGGATTTTGATCTATTGACTTCAAACTTGGTCAGATTGTTCATAAGGCATGGCCGATTAAAAGTTATCAAAACGGTGGGTTTTTGTGCATGCTGAAGCTCACTTTACCTAATCAAGATGATTCTGTGTTGGATGACTGATAGCAAGTTGGTCTCACTTGCTTTAAAGTGCCAAGAGTTTTCAATGGAAGGTATGGCCATGGCGGCGTGGCAAAGTCCTGTAACGCCGCTGCCATACGTTTGGCTCTAAATTCTACAGTTTTGAGCAGAGCTGCACCAAACTCATTAGGATGCATCCTTATCCAACCCCCGACAGGAATCCATGACAGTCATTAGTGGGCGTGGCCTAATTTCTCTATTGCGCCCCTAAAGTATTTTAAATGATCAGCCCCAAGCCATGCTTTAACCCAGAAGTATGAAACTTGGTACACATATGTTTCTTGTCAGGACCTTCAAAAATGTCTCTTGGAGCCATGGTCCAAACCCAACAAGAAGTCGGCCATTTTGGATCAAAGTCTCCATTTTCTCTTTTTTTTTATACACGTCGTGTCTGATCAAACTCTTCCTACAGCTATTGAGATACAGACTTCAGAATCACTCAGGAGAGTCTTCAGGTATTGAAGATCAGAAGTTATCACAGGATATTTTGTGCATCAAAGCATGTGGGTGTGGCTAAGTGTTAAACTTTGACAATTCTCCATGAAACATCAAGGTTCAATAACTTCCACATGTAAGATCACAGCTGCATCAGACTTCCTATGTCTCTTCACAAACCAGTCCTGATCACATTGTCATGGTCATTTGATGTCATCACCTTAGCCACGCCCACTTCCGACTGAAAGTGGGCGGGGCCAAAATTAACAACTTAATTTTTTTCTACTGTAAGTCTTACAGTAGAAAATCCCATATGACTCTATGATTCATATGGCTTTAATCCTGTGCAAACTGACATAAAATGACATGATGATGAACTCTGTCATTGCTGGCTGAACCGTGTGGGCGTGGCCAAATGGCGAATATCAGTCCCTTATACATACGATTGTCTCTATATCACACATGGATCATCTGATTGACGCCAAACTAGATATGTATGACCTTTGTTCACCTCTTAAGAGCCCAACAGCATTGAAATGTAATTTGACTCCTAGGTTAATCCATCAGCTATCTCTGCTTTCTACATCAGTTGATCTGCGAGAGATGTTGCATGCTTCACCACCATCGCTGCCTATGTTAAAAAGGAGTTTGACAAGAAATACAATCCGACATGGCACTGCATCATTGGCAGGAACTTTGGCAGCTATTTGACAAACGAAACTAAACATATCTCAGCTTTTATTGGGTTCAAGCAACAGTCCTGACATTTTTAGTCCTGGAAATTAAAGGCATTTGAACAAAAACTCTGTTGCTCATTTTAATGCACTAAAAATAAGTTATTTTACAACAAACTTATTTGAAATAATGGACTCTACCGACTTGGTTACGGAGATGATGTAGCTGCTGAAAATACAATACAGCTAATGTCTCATAAGTCACCAGATAAAGTATTAATCCAGCTGTTCAGATACACATACATTCTCCTTAAACAACATCAGAGCAGCCCATGAAATACAGAAAACCACAAGAGAGTGTAAGTTTATTTTCTTTCCATTGATCACTTCCAATACGTTAAAGTAATAATTATTAAGAAAATTGATGGAAACGTGACTATAAAAGCTTCCTCTGTTTAAATCTGACGTTTCAGATACTGAAACATTAAATAGAAGCTCATGTTGAAGTGATTTTATTTCATTTTTTGCTGTGAATGTTTTTGAGTATAAAGTATAAAACTTCCTGGTGATGAAACTGAAGGAAGCTGAATCCGTCTGGCAGAGCGCTGAGATGTCCCACATTCCTCAAACGCTTCACATGTTTGTAGCTCAGCGGCCCTCCAGCTCCGGCCGGCTCTGAATATGTTGTAATTTTCCTATTGTGTTAAAATTTAAAATTTATTTTTCACCAGTTTAATTAACTAGATATAAATAAATCATTCATTTTTTTTGCATTTTTAATGCTAAAATGTAGAATTAAATATTTGTAAGGCTACATTAGCGATTATTTTAGCATTAGCTAATTCTGATAAATGCAGATTTATTATCATTATTATTAATGATCAATAGTTTCATCCTTACCACTGTGATGATGCGTCTCTCCCCTCCCCTGCCTGTTGCTGCAGCTTCATGACGTGGTGAAGAGGAAGCTGGAGGGCGGCGGCTCCCCTCTGAGTAACGGCGTGTGTGACGGCTTGCCGGCCAATAAGAAGGCCTGCCTGGAGAACGGCGCCGGCCCGGACGCCAAGCCGGGCCTGACTGACCGGGCCGCCAACGGGCTGCGCAGGGCCGAGCCGCCGGACCCGGAACCCGACTTCCACCAGAAGGAGATGAAGCAGGAGCCGGAAGACATCCTGCCCATCATGCCGCCGTCGGTCGCCGGGGGCAACGGGCTCTTCCTGGACCTGAACCTGAATGAGCAGGAGTGGAAGGAGCTGATGGAGGAGCTGAACTGCTCTGTCCCCATCGAGGACATCCAGGACATCCTCAACTACAGCTTCGAGGACCGCAAGGACCCGCCGGGGGGCCCCGGGGCCGGCCCCGCCCCACCTGCCGCCGGTCCCGCTCCCCCGCCGCCACCCGACCTGTCCAGCGTGAAGGCCGAGTTCTCGCCGGCGCCCGCCGCCTTCGAGCCGGACTCCCGCACCGGCTCTCCCCGCCTGAGGGCCGGCTCCGCGGGAGCCCCGCCCCTCCCTTCCGGCTCCCCCGCCGCCTCGGGCTCCGCCCCCTCCCCGGCCCCGCCCCCCCGCCCGCTGCAGCTGCTGCCCCCCCAAAAGGACCTGTCCCCCGCCCAACAGCTGCAGCAGCTGGCCGCCCAGCAGAGGTTGCAGCACATCCAGGGCAAGATGCACAAACCGCCGCTGGGGACCAAGTTCCACGGCCAGGGGCCCCACGGCGCCCCCACCTGGACGCAGATGGCCAACAGCTCCCAGAGCCCCTCCCTCTACCCCCCCGACTTCGCCCCCGCCGCTCAGAAGCAGCTGCTGCTGCCCGCCCCGCCCGCCAAGGGCTCCCCGAAGGCGGCGGCCGGCGGCTACATGCCGGGGCCCGCCGGGGTCCCCGGCATGCTGCCGCACCTGTCCTCCGGGCCCCCGCTGAGCCACCCGGCCGCACAGAGCCCCACCACCGTCCTCAACTACAAGAACACCATCCCTCTGTCGCACTACGAGGCCGGCCCCGGGGGACCCGGGCCCCCCAGGACCCCCGGGGGCCAGGACAAGGCGGCCCTGCTGAGCCTGCTGAGACAGCAGAAGCAGAGCAGCATGAGCTTCAGGCCTCACCTCACACACCCACAGGTAGGACACGCCTCCACACTGCTGCCCAAAGCGCGGCGCCGGGCCGTCTGCTGCACGCACAGCGACTCTCTCGGCCCTCGTCGGCCATTAAAGAGCCGGCTGGCGATGAGTTTGTTGTTTTTAAAGGTTTTAGTTGATAGTTAATTGACAGGAAAGTAGGTAATGAGAGAAGACATGCGGTGAAGGTCGTCAGGCCGGGAATCGAACCTGTAACAGCCGCGTCCAGGACCAAGACCTCCATATGTGGGGTATGCTTAACCCCTGCGCCACCGTAGCGCCCCCCCCAGGGCGATGAGTTTTAAATGTTTCTGTAGGTCAGAGTGAAGCCCGGGCGGCCATCTTGTTTTGCAGCTTCTGTTGGTTCTGAATCCAGGCTGAGGTTCAGTCTGGCAGCATCAGAACCACCGCGTCGTCGTAACTCTGAGCCGTCCAGCAACAATGAACCTTAATCAAGATTCTGCTTCGGTTTCGGGTCTTATAGGGACAGCATCTCATTTAGCGTTTCAGCCAGCTGACCAGGAGAGAGCAGCAACAGGTGGAGGAGGCTTTTCATTCAGAACCAGCCGGGCCCAGGCCGCTGTCTGTGTGTTTGAGAGTCAGCAGCTGGTTGCTAGGGGCAACGGAGGGCTAAGGGGTCATGACCCACATCCTGTCCTCCGCTAGTCTCGGGTCAGAGCAGGGAATCGGACTCTCAACCCAGTCTCTGTAGAGCTGCTTTGTTCAGATTCAGACCGTCCTGTAGCGCCACCTTCAGGTCAAAGCTCTGAACTAGCTGAGGATAAAACCAGCCAGAACCGAGCCGGACCGACCGCCCTCATAGAACCGGGACATGAATCCGTTTTATTGGATTTAAAAGATTTTATTTTTTCCTCAGATTTTCTCCCAGGACGGCCATCTTGTTCTCCAAGATGGCCGCCATAAACAGCTTCTGTTTATGAATTCAGATCAACTTATGACCAAATGTCAGGATAGGCTTCAATCCTTTAATTTGAGGATAATTGAGTTTTTACTGGTCGGTTCTGGTTCTGGTCCTGAATCCGTCTCCTTTCGGTCGCAGGATCAGAACTTCTCGGCTCCTCCTCACGTTTCGAGTCCGGCCAACTCCATGACCTCCGGCCCCGGGAGCAACGCTATGGCGGGTAACCATGGCAACGCGGCCTTCCTGAGAGACCCGATGGCGGCGCTGAAGCAGCAGCAGTTCATGCAGAGGCAGCTGCTGGCCGAACAGGTACGACTCACCTGCAGCTCTCAGGCAGGACAGCAGGGGTCAAAGGTCATCATTACCAGAAAAATAAATGAAAAAATATTTTAAGAAATGTGAAATTAATGAAAAATTACATAAAATTTAATAAAAAAATGTAAAAAGAATTTTTTTTAAATTGAATTTGAAGAATAAAACCATTAAAATGTCTAAAATGATTGAATGCAGGAGAAGCAGCGCCAGGACCAGCAGCTCCAGCGACACCTGACCCGACCGCCGCCTCAGTACCAGGACCAGGCGGGTCCAGCTGCCGGCCAGAACCCTTTCCCCCAGCAGAACGTCGCGCCGTTCACAGGTAGAACCGCTCGGCCGGACCGGGCCGGTACCAGCAGAACTCACAGTTAAACATGGAACTGGAGGACCTGAACCTGAGCCGGTCCAGAGCCAGAACCTGTTCTCAGCAGGCCTGGTGATTCTGCTGCTTTTATCTTTTATTTTTAAACAGCAAATGAATTTAAATGAAACCTGTGGATGTTTTGTTGCTGGATTTCAGCAGCTCTTCACTTCCTCCTCTGCTGCTGCATTTGTTTGTTTCTGTTTGTTGCGGTTCTGGATCGAAGCTCATTTGACTGGGAAATAAAGGATCTGTTGGATCTGTGGCTCCACAGACACACATCGCAGCTCAAAGTTTATTTTAAAATAGAAATGGCTGTGATATATTTATTTATTCCATCAGAGGAGCAGCCGAGTCGGTTAGTTGCTGCTCTGCAGGTTGCAGATCAACCTGAAGTCAACTAAGTTCCTCTCTGAGGAGACGGCCTCCGGGTCGCTGCTGGTCTGGTAGTTTCAGAATCTGTCCGGTCCTGATTGGTTCCTCACTGATCCTCCTAGAACCGGACCGGGTCTGGTCTCAGAACCAGAACAGTTTGGATCAGAATTTACTTCCTGATCCTTTTACAGAAACTAAAATATTTAGTTTAGAACTGATTTTTTTTTTTTTTTTTGCTTTTCTTTTTCCAGGTTCTTCTCAGCCAATCAGCAACATGGGCTCCATGGGAAGCTCCGCCCCCAGCGCCCGCAAGTTCCCCCAGAACCAGGGCATGATGGGAATAAGCATGGCGCAGGGGGCGGGGCCCGGCGGCAGCGTGGCCGCGCCCCCTGCAGCCAGTCAGGCCGACATCAGCCTGCCGCCTTGTGGAGGGGGCGGAGCCAGCGTGGACTCTCTGTACGGCAGCATGACCCTTCACCCCGGCCAGCAGCGCCAGCCGCCGGGCCCCCTGGGCGCCCCCTACAGGCAGCTGCCGCAGCAGCAGCTGCTCAAGCCGCCCGGCGCCGCCATGCTGAAGCAGCAGCAGCTGGCCGCCACGCGCATGCAGGCGGGTGGGATGGGCGGAGCCATGGCGGGCGCCGCCTGGCAGCAGCAGCCGGCCGGCGCCGCCGCGCTACACGCTAACGCCTTCGCCGCCAACGCCTTCCACATGCAGCAGCCACGCATCCCCAAGATGGCCGCCGGCTCCGCCTCCTTCGGTGGACGCACCGTGCCGGGCCTCAACCGGCAGATGATGCAGACTAACATGGCCGCCCAGCAGAGGGCGCCGCCGGCCGGTCAGGCTCAGCACCAGCCAGCCAATCAAAGCGGGCCGGTGCTGCCGGACCTGGCGGCGTACGGAGCGCCGCAGACCGGCGGGCGCCAGGCGCTGCCGTGTAACCAAGGTTACCAGGTGAGCCGCGGCGGCGGGCAGCAGCAGCAGCAGCTGTCGTTCGGCTACAATGCGGCGGCGGGAAGCTTCGCCGCCGAGAGCGAGCTGGTCGACTCGCTGCTGAAGGGCCAGAGCACGCAGGAGTGGATGGCCGACCTGGACGAGCTGCTGGCCGGACACACATAGGCCTGGTCCTGACCCGGTTCTGGTTCTGACTGGAAGTGGGCGGCGGTTTGACAGTCGGTTGGCTCTGACCTTTGAACTGTGACCAGCAGTGGAGCGATTCTCCTGGTAGAACCGGACCGGACCAGAACCACCACCATCATCATCATGTGACTCCAGCTCTTGACTGGACAAACAGGAAAACAGCATTAAAGGTTTAGATTACATCACTTCCTGTTTTCAAAGCCACGCCCCTTCTGGTTTACGTTTTGGTTTGGAAAAACCAACATGGAGGTCCGAGGTGTTCTACTGTCACAGCAGACGAACCAATCAGAGACCAGAACCAGCCAGACTGTGGTTCTGCTCTCGGATTGGTTCATTCTGGTAACCAATCAGAGAGCAGGTCCAATGTTTTCTTGGTTCTGATTGGAGAGCAGAACTCCTTCATTGTCCTTCCCATTGATCAGTTATTGGGTCTGAATCAGTTACATGAAGTATTTATTGATCCCTGCTGATGACATCATCGACTCGTCAGAACCATCCAGAACCCGAACCGGGTCTTTCACCAGGCGCCCCAGAAGTTTGATCCACCTCCTGTCCAATCGCAGCTCCTGACATCATCACCGTTCTACGGCCAGAGATCCAGGAACCGTTCCCAGGATGACTTCCTGTTCCTGGATGTTGGTGCTTCCTGGTTCTGCCAGGCGTGTAAATCTGATGAAGAGTACTACTGAACCACTGGACTGCCCCTCCGCCCTGTGGCGGCCATCTTGTTCCTCCTCTCTGCCTCCAGGCTGAAGCTTCA
Source organism: Brachyrhaphis roseni (assembly GCA_903066815.1). Taxonomy (NCBI): domain Eukaryota; kingdom Metazoa; phylum Chordata; class Actinopteri; order Cyprinodontiformes; family Poeciliidae; genus Brachyrhaphis; species Brachyrhaphis roseni. The sequence goes on along the minus strand of CAEFZY010053103.1, from coordinate 19,280 downwards.
TTTTCATACTGTAGGGAAATTTATGGAAACAACAACAGTTGGTTCTGTTTATGCAAAGCTGCTCCTTTCTGGATGTTTCCGTGGCGATCACTCTGCATTAATGAAGCTCTGCAGGAAATGCGGCCTGAACCCCGAGTCCGGTCTGCCAGGCTGCAGATTATAATCTGACCTTCAGTGTCTAATCCAGCAGAAAAACCCAGTAAATGTGTTAATCTGCTGCAGGTTCAGGTCAGGAAGTGAAACGGTTCTGATCCAGATCGTAGCGTTTGGACGGCCAGCATCGTCTCTGGATGTTTCCGGTTCTGTTCTGGTCGGTTCTGACCTCTGACCCCGACAGCGTGGGATTATCTACTGTACTGTTTCCGTGTCTGGTAGGGTTTGGTTTTTCTGTGCAGGGCTCGGTTCTGCCGCCTCTGGGCCCAAACGGCTCTCTGTAAATGTCTATAAATATATTTTTGTTATGTAAACCTTTCCTAATGATCTGGAGAAGATAGAAGTTATTTTTATATATTGCAGCTGAATTTTGTAAGTATTTTATACTTTTGATATGGTTCTCTGTAAAACAAGAGTATTATGTAAATATAGTTCTCTAGAAACAAATCAGTGGTTTGGTTTGGTTTTTATCTGGAAACAGAACGTCATCATCATGATTCAGATTCTGGGTGTAGGACGGATCCGCTAAAATAAAATAAAACAGAGAAAGGAGGGAAAAAAATCACATCTGTAGGTGAGAAACATGAGATTTACCTTTTCAAGTAATTGGGCAGCTTTGAAGTTGGGAAAATTACAACATATTTAGGGTGACATGTTTAGTTGTGGAGACGATCCAGCAATATTTAATAATAAAAAGTTGGGGTTTGTTCAGTCCGTTGTTCAGATTAAACATCGTGTTAAAGCTAATTTCTTTCGTCCAATCAGGTGTGGTAACGCCAATCTTTAGAAAGGTGCAGGTACGATTTCTATTTATTTAGCCAAGCTAACACATTTTTTAAAAATGGTATAAAAAATATAAAGAAACCGGCTCCATAGTACTCAATGCAAGTTTATTTTTTTGTGAATTTAATTCTTTTTCACTTTTTGGATCTGTCTCTTTCAAGAGTTTCTCTTTTTTTCTGTCTTTTGTGGCTCCGTCTCCTCCAGCATGTCTGGCGTGGCCCCGCCCCTTGCAGTTTTTGGCCCCACCCCCTGTAGTTTTTGGCCCCGCACCTTGCAGTTTTGGCCCCGCCCCCTGTAGTTTTTGGCCCCGCACCTTGCAGTTTTGGCCCCGCCCCCTGTAGTTGTTGGCCCCGCCCCTTGCAGTTTTTGGCCCCGCCCCTGTGATGTTTTTTGGCTCCGCCCCCTGCAGGTGTATTTTCTCCCTGTGGTCCCAGCCTCAGTCTCACCTGTCGGCCTGCAGCCATGCTGGATGAGGCAGTCGGACTCGGCGCTGTGACCGTACTGGGAGTTCTGGAGCAAGGTAAGAACCAGGAACTGGGTCCGGTTCAGCTTCGCTCTGCTGTATTGGTATCCTGCTGGTTTCCATGGAAACCACTCAGCTGACTGTAAATCTGAAGCCTTGGTGATAAACAGTTTATTTTTCTGAAGCTTTTATTAATTAATTTGCATCCAGTGTTGACAGAGCAGACCTCCAATGTTCCTACAGTCCGGTCAGAACCGACCCGGAAAATAAACGCGTATGAAAATCAGCCCGATGAAGGCAAGGATGATGACTGTGTGTGTGTGTGTGTAGCTTATTTTTCCCTGCAGGTCATTTATGCCAGGAGGAAGTATTCGGTATCTCCGCCCTGCATCAGCGGGCCGCCGGAGTTCGACCGGATCTTCAGAGCCCAGTCAGTACCTCTGTGTGTGTGTGTGTGTGTACAAACTGTGTGAACCGGGTTTTTATATCCTTGTGGAAACCTACCTCTGTCTACATTGTGGGGTTATGTGGACCTCTGCTGCTTGTGGGGACAAATCCTAGTCCCCATGAGGGGAAACCCTGTTTTTGGGTTAGGCTGTAGAAAATGAATGGAAGTCGGTGTAAAGTCCCCACAATGTCAAATTTATTCATAGAGAAGTTTTAAAAACAGGTTTGAAACTGCACCAAAGTGTACAAAATGATACAACAGGATAAGTTGATGAAAAAAGAAAGAGGAAAACGATAAAATAATAATTAAAGCTCCAAGCAGCCTGGTATGTCCCTCGTAGAACAGCGCCGCTCCGGCCCGGTGGCCGTCCCACCATGACCTCACGCCGTTCCCAAACCCATCCACCCTGCGGCGCTTTTAGTAAATCTTTCATATAACCTTCAGTCCAGTTCAATGCGAGTCCAGCAGCATGTCTTAAAAGTTTAGTTCTTAATATGATGAAATTTGTTTTCATGATAAATGCCAGGTTGATGTCATGTTTCCACCTTTAATGTGACCTCCGACCTTCACATCAACAGGATTCATTTGGTTTTATAACATAAACCTGAAAATGACTAAACACGGTTCTGGAGGACAAATGGACCGAAATCTGTCAATAACTATTATTTTAATAAATAAAAGAAACAGAAAAATTAGATTAATAATGAGAAAATAACAGTAAAATCGCTCAAATTTAAAATAATTTAAATATTTACTGTAACAATACACTAATCAAGAATAATATTTTTCTGGCTGTGAGGTTTTATATGAACATGTGACTGTATGTGTTTACATGAACTGAGCATTATTTATTCAGGTACTTGACAAACTGTTTCTTTTATTAACAATGTCTGTTTTTATTGACCACACTTTGCTAAAATCAACATGCACTGCCCAACCTTTGTTTCCAAATATAAAAAGCTGCAAAAGCAATAAAAGCATAAAAGTTTCTGAAAATATTCACCTGTCATTTCATGCATCAGCTCTTCAAAACCCTCTTAATATTTCTGATGATCAACAGTGATTTACAAATTAGACTGCTTTGGCTTTTAAAATATTGTTTGTTTACTTTGTTATTGAAGCAATTAAAACAACAGATGACTGGAGAAATAAACATTTTTAGTGTTTGAAAATAAAAAGTGGCCTCCATCTTTGTAATGGCAGCTGGTTTGGTCAACAGAAGCTGAACAGAGCGCAACAGTGACACCTGCTGGCCGCCCCATGTAACAATAACTACATTTACATTTGCTAGAAAAAACGTCTAGAAAAATAAAAATGTTTTTTTTCTAGGAAGTATTTTACTCCTTTTCTTAATGTGCAAAGAGCCGTGGTAATTTTGATCCCACCTGAAGGAAGTTGCTCTCTTTTGGTGGTTAGAGGCTCTCTGGCGTCCCCTGATGGTGACTTTCTGTCATTGTTTCAGAGCTAATTGTTCAGAGTACTTCCCCATCTTCATCACCATCCTGTGGACGTCCGGAGTCTTCTTCAGCCAAGGTGAACCGCCGGCCGCTAGAACCTGGCCCGCCCACCGGTTCTGACTTCTCTAAGAGTGTGTGTGGGGGTGTGTGTGTGTGTGTGTGTGTGTGTGTGTGTTGCAGGCCTGTCCAGCCTCTGCGGTCTGCTCTACCTTTATGGACGGCTGTGTTACTTCTGGGGTTACGCCGAGTCGGCTCAGGGACGGTAGGCGCTTTGGGTCAGGTTCGGTGGTTTTGGCTCTGCAGCAGAACTTTGATATTTAATCACCTGAGATGAAAATATTTAGCTAATAAACTTACAACCAAGGTTGTTATAGTTATTATAGTGTCTAAAAATAATGAAATAACAGAAACTGAACTTGAAAAGAAAATTTAACTGAAATAAATAATTCTAATGAGGAAAAACTAAAACATACTGGAGCTACAGATTTAGTAAAACTTGTTTTTGTGTTTGTGAATCTATTTATTAGCTTTTCAAACTGATGTGAAGTTAGGGTGACCAGATTTGGGTTTCTGAAAAGGAGGACACTTTGTTTTTTTGTTGGGGGGGGGGATTGTGTACGTCATAATCACGCACACATAATGCAACGTGATTGGATTTGGCGACAAGGACGTGACTAATTTGCCATACAAAGAAACCTGGAATGGAGTGGTGGAATGGAGTGGCAATGTAATCACAATGTAAGCTATGTAATGTTTTTTTGCAGTTGACCAAAATCCCGGACGATTTTTAATTTCCCCCAGGACATTTTTTTAGGTCTGAAAAGTAGGACATGTCCGGGAAAAAGAGGACGTCTGGTCACCCTATGTGAAGTTATTTTTTGCCCCACAGTTTACTTTGTTTATTGGCAAATTGCGGCGCTCCTAGCGCCCCCTTGTGGCGGCAAAACGGCAGAAGTTCAGATAAATCTCCAGTCAGCTGATTGGTCAACAATAATTTAAAACATTTTCTGGAAATGACGTCAACATAATTTTTTTTATCTTTTTGACATCTGCACCTAAAAATGAACCAAAGTATTAAAAACTAGAACTAATAAAAACTAGAAAACGCTCTTAAAACTGTTTTTGTAAGAGACAAAAACTCACAATGAAATGAAACCCAAAACTATTAGAACCTGCTGCTGGTTTGGATCAGAACCGGATGTTTCCCAGCAGAAACAGATCCCTGAAGGCGGTTCTGTTCAGGTTTTGTTGAAGTTCTGCTCTGCTCTCTTTCAGTTTGGCTCCGCTCTACTTCAGCGCTCGGGTTCTGTGGGTTCTGATCGGGTTCTCGGCCGTCGGCGTCTTCCTGTCGTTCTGCCGGGTTTACCTGGAGTTGGACCTGCTGCAGGCGCTTGGCCACGCCCTGTTCTGATCCGGAGAGGACGAGGGTCTGCTGTGTGTTTCTGCTCTGGTTCGGGAAGCGTTTCCCAACTGCTGTGAAAATGAAAACGGGTCATTAAACTGTTTCTTCATTTACGACTCGCTTTTTTTCTCTGAGAACTTCAACTGTTATAGCCAAGTTCTGGTCGGTTCTGATAGAACCGCCACTCTTTAGATAAAAACCGGGACTTGGACTCAGAAAACGTTGGCACGAAGCATTTAGAAGAAAAACTGCTTTTTCTGCTTAACTTCACTAAACTTCCTGAAATCCTGGTTAGGGTTACCATAGTAACAGCTGTTTCTCCGGCCAAAAAAACTAAATAACACAAAACTAAAATAAAATGAGGCAGAATAAAACTATCAATGAATAAAAAACTTCATTAAAATAAGATGTTTAAAATAAAAAGTCTCCTGTGGCTCCTAGAACTGCAATCCGGGACCATAAACGGCCCCCGTTCCTCAAGTTGGATCCCACTGGTAAACAGGTCGGTGAATCATTGGGTGGTTCTGGTTCTGCAGGTAGAGAAGATTAAAGCTACAAGTCTGACATGTGGCCACCAGATGGCGCCAAAGAAAACCGTTGAAAAGCAAATCTTTAGAAAGACTTTCAGGAAGCTTTTAAACTTTAGTTATGATGTCACACCGCTAATGAACCAATCAGCAGCAGCTCTGTGACATCAGAGATATGGTTGCATTAGCCTTGTACAGGCTAACAACTACCATGAATAGGCTGGCTCTGCAAATAGCATTGGCTAATGTTAGCCTTAGCTGGTGCAGGTAGACATGTGACTTTGACGGCCTCATTAGCGACCTCTACTGGCCTGTCAGTGGAAACACCACGTTAAATCTTAAAACTCTTTAAACAGAAAGAGTTTAAACAGAAAAAAATGTACATTTCATAAAATTCATCCAGTTCTGAACAAAAACATTTCCACCCAGAATAACTTCCTCCTTCAGGAATCAACAAACTTCATTTTGACGTCAGACACTGGCAACTTCGCTGGTTTCAATAGACGTTTAATTCCAACATTCAATTAAACCATCAGTTATAATCACATAATTCATTAAAAGTAACCTACAACCTTTACAGGTGAGAGTACAGATCAGTTTAGTTATTGTCAATAACTAGTAGCTGAGGTTTATTCTGTTCACAATGAACCTTTATCAGGCAGGACGGGATGGGCAGGGTCACATGTAGGAGGAGTCAGGATGGGCGGGGTCACATGTAGGAGTTAGGGTGGGCGGGGTCACATGTAGGAGGAGTCATGATGGGCGGGGTCACATGTAGGAGGAGTCAGGATGGGCGGGGTCACATGTAGGAGGAGTCATGATGGGCGGGGTCACATGTAGGAGGAGTCAGGGTGGGCGGGGTCACATGGGTGTCTGGGATGACTGGATGGGGCAGAAGAAGGAAGAAGTAGAGCTGCATCTTTAGTCGCTGACGGTTCGATGTAAACTAAACTAAAAACATTCCAGTAGTTCCAAGATGGCCGCCCTATTACACTTCCTGTATGAAGCTGCTGTCCAGTGGAGGAAGAGGAGGAGTCATGACAGGAGCTGCTGGTGTTTGGTAAAACGGGGGTTGGCTCTCCATGCGGGCAGAGGGCAGCCTATGGTCTACACAAAACATGTTCCTTACATTTTGTGCACAAAACAATTCTTAGGTAATTTTAATTCTGAGCTTTTTTAGAGCACTGTCACTTTAAATCCAAATAAGCTGCCGCTGGCCATGCCCCCAACTCAAAGTTTACCCTGAAGTGTACGGTGAAAAACAGAAGTAGAGCCTCCTACACAATTAACAAGAGTGGTAAATAATAAACTTCATTTTGGTTTTAGCTCATATTTTATTAGCTTATTTATATGAGTCAAATTTATTAGTTTGTTTTGATGTCGTGGCTTTACAACCTGCATAATATAAAAATTTTTTTAAATAAAAACCAGCTGTTATTGGGATGAAGCTCTGCTCTGGTTGCTAGGTAACGGGGCTGGTCTTCTCTCATTGGCTGCTGATTGGCTCATTTTCAAGACACTAAAAAACCTAAAATTATTGTAAAAAAACAAAACAGCTGGGTTTTCTTTTAGCGTTTTGTCGTTTTTAGAAGCAGCAGAAACAAAAACGGAAGAAAAAAAACTTTCAAATTGTGAATCTTTTAACGGTTTCCCATTTATGGACAGACTCCATTTTGTTTCTGTGGCGTCGGGCTGAGAGGAAGAGGAGGAGGAAGAGGAGTTTGATCCCCAAACAGTTTCACATTCATCGTTACGCGGCTGGATCGGTTTCAGAACCGCCGGTCCGGTTCAGTCCAGTCCGGGGCGGCAGAACCTCGGAAACATCCAAACCAGTAAACATCTGACTCCAGAAAGGCACAGAAGAAGAAGAGCTGGTTTCCATGGCGATAAGGCGACTGCAGGTGGTTCTGGTCGGGCGGGCCCCAATAAATCAATCTATTAATCTGATCAAAACTGGATCTGGTTCCCGACCTCGACTCGATCCTCAGAGGAAGAAGAGATGCTCATAGAAAGTTGAGTGGAAGGAAAAAATGCAGAAGAAACTGAGCCTTGAGAGGAGTTTGGAGGAGACTGGACTGCAGCTGAGGTGAGAGGTCAGAGGGTCCAGTGTGAAGGAGATCTGGGTGCAGACACCTGGTTTGACCTGTTGGCGCTGCGGTCCGAGTCCTGGTGGGCGGAGCCTCTTCTCACATTAACGTCATGCTAATACTCCGAATACATCAGGATCGTTTGGTTAGAGGAAGTATTTATAAAGATTTACATTAAAACTTTTAAATTCAGATACTTTAAAGAATGTTAATCTAGTTTATTACAAAGGTAGAAAATATTTTTATACTATGAAACATTAAAAACAACTTATGAGTCCTTTTATCATCTTAGAAAAATTCATAATAAAAATAAGTTCTGTTTCTCACATATATTTTACAATATATTTTCTCTGAGTGTCTGTTCTGCTCGTCCAGGGCCGCTCCTCTGGTGGGCGGGGCCTACAGCGGGCACCGGCCGCAGCCGCACTCCAGGGCCGTCTCCAGCTCCTCTGAGTACGACGACCCGTCCGTGCAGCGGAACGCCACCTTCCGCCGGCGCGTCTTGGTGACGCCGCAGCAGACGCCGGGCGGCGCCGTCGCCTGGCAGGACCGGGGACACGCCACGCGCGGTACCCTGCTGGTGGAGGTGCAGGTCCGCAGGGCCTGGTGCCGCTTCAGCTGCTCCCGCAGCGTCTCGCCCTGGCAGCGCAGCTCTGCGGCGGGGGGAGGGGCAGGCGGTGAGGCGCGGGGTCAGAGGTCGGCGTGGTCGGAGGTCGGCGAGGCGCCGGGCTTACCTGTGTTGCAGGTGGGTCCGGTGAAGCCCGGCTCGCAGTGGCACACCAGAACCCTGGACTCGGAGGTCCGGCACTCTCCGTGGGCGCAGCTGCAGGCGGGGCGGTCGCAGGACGGGCCCTGGTAGCCGTCAGCGCAGCGGCAGCTGTAGGTCTGCGCCGTGGCAACGCAGGTACCATGGACACACCTGAGGGCGGGTTAGAGTCAGCTGCTAACTGCTGATTTAAAGGGCCGGTGTCGTGTTTTCCAGGCTACCTTCAGTTGTTATAAAAGTGCTAAATGTATCAAAAATGGCTTAAAATAAATGTTACTTTCTGTTTTAACGTCTTCAAATTGGGCCTCTGTCTCCTTAAAAACTCTTCCTGAAGCTCCGCCTCCAGGAAGTCGACAAAACATGGCTCTTCTGTTAACCCTTTAATGTTTTTACCAGTGTTGCTTTGAGCAGCAGCTCAGCTGACATTAATTGTTACTGGCTAGTCTGTAGGAGCTGAGTAGGGGAGGAGCTGCGCCTCGAAGGCGGGGCTAGGGACACCCAGGCGTTTAGCAGCTGGATGGTTGCCATGGAGATTAAAGGAACAAGCATGAAGGAACCAAAACAAAACTCCAGGTTTGTTTCTGATGAAAGAATAATGATAAAATGTGATACCGGCCCTTTAAGACAGAGGATGTTAAATATTCTGCCCAAACTTTTCCTCATTCAGTCACATTTCAATTTAGAAGAAACCGACCCGACCGGACCGGCCCGGCTCACCTGATGCTCTGACAGGGGTCGTTGGCCGCCGTCTCGTCGCACAGCGCCCCCATCCGGCCCGGAGGGCAGCTGCAGGTGACCCCTGTCTGACCTCCCTCCCTGCAGGCTCCAGCTGCGCACACGCTGCAGGCGTGGCACCCGACCAGAACCGCCGGGCCCTGGACAAACGCTTCAGTTAACTTTATTTATAAAGCAACGATTCACAACTGGTCACCAGATAAAATCAGAATTTTGACAAAAACTTAAAATTCTGGGAAAAAAGTAAAAAATGAGTTTGATGTCAAAATTGCAAGAAAATATGTTGAATTCTAATATTAAAATACAAATTCAGATATTAAATTAATTCTGTCTTAAACTAAGTTAAAGTTTGAGTTTAATGTCAAAATTTTGCGAAAAGTTTAAATTCTGAAGTTAAAGTCAGAATCCACATCAGTGATGGGCGGAGTTAAACCAGAGGATGTTTTCCTAGCAGAGGTCAGAGGTCAGAGTCCGATGATGGTGCTGAAGGCGCTCGGTCTCACTTTGCCCGGCGGTTCTGCTGCGGTTCTGAAGCTCAGGTCCTGCACGTCTCCGTTGATCCGAACGTTGTGGATGCAGCCGTCGAAACCCGGAGGAGGACGCTCCGGGCCGGGACGCAGCCCTGAGGCCGCCACCAGGGGGGGCACTCCTGAGAACACAGCGCAAAGATCAGCCTGAGGAAATGATGACGGCTCAGACTCTCCATTTAAACTATTATGAGACAAACAGCAAAGAGGCAAAGAACGCCGAGAATAAAGAATTTAAGATTAAAAGTCCAAATTCTGAAATAAAAGTCAGAATTTTGGAGGGAAAAAAAGTCAGAATTCAGAGAAAAAAAGTAAAAATTGTGAGGAAGAAAGTTTGAATTTTTAAAGTCAAATTTTGAGAATAAAGTTTGCATGATTTTTATTTATCTATTTTCTTTTCCAGCACCTTTTCAGGAATTCTGGGTCAAACAGATCTACAGACGGGTTTTCATCTTAAATATAAAATATTTATTTTGCACAGTTTTAGTTTAATTATTCCTGGGCCAATCGACCTTCAGAGTCTGAATATTCCAGTTAATGATTAATTGATTAGCTGGTGATTATTTCCTCCACATTGCCGCCCCCTGCTGGAGAGCAGTGAGAGCTGCAACCTGAACAAATGCAGCTGTGTGTGTGTGTGTGTGTGTGTGTACCGCCGATGTAGAGCTGGGTGTTGTGGTCAACAGAGGGCTGGCGGCCCAGCTTGCCCAGACTCTTGGGGGCGCCGTTGTCCACCACCAGGCTGAGTGAGCGGTTCTGGATCAGCAGCTCTACGGTGTGGAAGAGTCCGTCACTGACCGACTCCACGCTGAAACACACGTGTCACATTTGAAGACGTGGAAACGTGAATCATTTGGTTTTCACCGTTGAATTCACGTGTCATAAAACAGGAAGTGATTAACCAGCTGCGGATGTGAACGGTGTGATTACTTTCTTTATGATGTGTAAATGTGACGTTTCTAGCTGAGAGCAGCAGACATGCTCATGGTTTCCATTAGCAACCATGTCACTAAATAATGGAGAGTCCTCCTTTGAGGCGGATTCACACCGTCCTACTCAAAGTTCTTCTCTTCATGCCTGCAGCAGCAGAACCTCTGCCCCTCTGCTGCTGTGACACCACCCGTCCACCAGGGGGCAGTGTGTGTGATCCGTGCAGCAGAAACTCGGCAGAGCATCTGGACCGGAGAACAGCCGGCTCTTCCCTAACGCTGCTGATTCTGGGTGTGAATACTTTCTGCTGATTCTGCAGCAACGTTGTGAACATTAGCATGCTAACCTCTCAGGTCGCATGATTTTTATGTTTCCCCTTAACTACTTGAATTTCAAGATGGCAGCCATTTTTGAGCCAGTTATTGCCATGAAATGTTTTCTACCTTCATGACTTGGATGAACTTTATGTCTCGTCATGTTTAAAAAACTTTAACTTGACAAAATGCAGCAGAATCAGAAACTGAGGATTTTACTGTTAGCCAGGAGAAGAGAGGCATTAGCATTAGCTTCTACTTATCTTTTTATTTGTCTAGCAGTTTAGCGTTAGCTTCTGCTAACTTTTTAGCATGCTAAACAGTTTAGTGTTATTTATTAGCTTATGCTTTTTTGTGTTTAGCGGTTTAGTATTAGTTTTTGGTACTTTTTAAAATGTGCTTTGCAGTTTAGCACTAGCACATCTAATATTCTTGCTTAGTGAACATAAGCACTGGCAATAACTATGGCTGATTTTAGGGAAAACATATTTTCCCCAATATAATCATGGCAGCCATTTTGAAAAAAGCCTACCACAAAATGGAAACACAAGCTTAAGTAAATACGTATGATTAAGTATATGATTTCTACAGCTATATAAAAACATTCCTTTAAATGGATATTTTAGAGGAACATTTTTTCCATGACAACCATAGCAGCCATTTTGAAGTGTTCAGTGGCCAACAGATTTTCTCTTCTAAAATTAGTTCTTCTATCTGCATGAGGAAGATTTTCTCATATATTCAATTATCTGCAGCTCTATCATATGAAGATGGTAAAAAAGAAGGAAAACCTCCCTCCCCTTCATCATCATCATCATTTCTTCCCTCCTTTGTTTGCTGATGAACAACAGTAGCTGTTCTCTCTGTGACCTGATGGGAGATTAGCTTGACATTTAGTAAAGAGCAGCCTATTAATGCACACAGACACACGCACGTCTGTAAAATTTAGCTTGATTTAAAGCAAAACTCACAATTTCATCAAGAGGGTTCTGGCTCAGGAATCAGGTAAAATATGTAACACCAATTAGTTTAATAAGTAAATAAATATCCAACCACTTAATATGAAATTTGTTGAATTTTAGCAACAATGATTTATTCAAAAGGATTTATTTGTTAGTATTATTTTTTATAATACTGAGAAATAATAGTTATTCTGATAAATAGAATAAAATAAATTCAGATAAATAGATAAATCTTCCCCCTCGGCAGCGGGCTCCGTTTCCTGGGCGCCGGGCTCCGGTCCAGTTTCCAGACGCACCGTCTGTGGCGCTGGGCGAACTCAGACTGCCGTTTATGTCTTTTCTTTCATTTCTTACTTGTTTCTCCTGCTGCACCGACATGACGGTGTGCGTCTCTCTCTCTGGCCGCGTGCCGATGGACACGCCTCTTTTTATTTGGTTTTCACAAACACACCTGGAACCAGCGTGATGCTGCCCCAAACCAGTTCCAAACACTGGAAACTATCAACTAATGGAAACTGTTCTAAAATCAGTCTGATATATTTACTTTTTAATTTATCTAGTAAAAAGAAAACATAGTGGTTATGTTACACATCCATGCAACGAACCTGTGACCTCTGTGACCTCTGTCAGCTGCTAATCAGGTCACAGTGAAGGACTTCCTCCGTCTCCTTCAATCTGAAACTTTTTTCATCTTTTTCTCTCATTTGATTCTTTATTTTCACATTTTTTGTTCTTTACTTTTAGTTTTTAAACATTTATAATAATTAAAAATCTGAAAAGTGCGCTCGCTGTCTCTCGTTTTTTCTCCTCAGTCGATGATTTGAATCTTAATCTGTTGCATCGTGTCATATAATCGCTTCAACTCATCCAAGTCAAACATTAAAGGTGGAAATTATTTCTTAAATCATCTGAGGACTGAAGCCGTTTCTTCTTCTGTGGTTCCTGCAGCAAACATCCAGTCAGTTTATGGTTTCATATGTCAGAGTTTCATCTGAAGGGACGCCGTGTTTCAGGATTTCAGAGGAATCTTCTGAGCTCATGTTTAGAGAGAAAATGGCTCGGGTTCTGGTTCTCGTCTCTGAGTTACACAGAAGCAGATAGTTTCATATTTCAGCAAAATGTTTCCCATGAAGACACAGAAACCAAACGGGGAAACAGAACCAGAGCACTAAAATCAGCTGCAGCTCTTACCAGGGCTGGTTACACAAAACCAAAAGGTTAGCTTCACTAACCGCTGATACGCAGCTATGCTAATGCTACACTGCTAAACACATAAAAAAAATTAGCAGAAGCTAACACTTAGCCGCTAAAGACATCAAAGCACGAGAGTCCATTTCTCTTCTCCTTCCTGGTCTTATCACGTTAAAGTTTTATTAGTTCATCCAAGTCCTGATAAGGGGAACATTTACAGAAATAACTGGTTTAAAAAAGCTGGCGCTCAGGTGGCCAGGTGAGCTCACCTGTAGACGGTGGTGGGCGGGTAGTTGGTGATGTCATAAATGAGGCGGATGTGTCCCTGGTACAGCTCCAGCGCCAGCGGGTCGAGGTCGTCCTTATACAGCAGGACGCCGTTGTCCTTATCAGTGGCCACCTGGAGGAGAGGACGCTGCTGATCAACACGACCGATTAATCAATACACCGAGATGTTACACAACCAATACGACCGATTAATCAATAATCAATGTTATAGGATCAATAGGGCCAATTAATCAATAAACTGAGAGAAAACCGTCATAACTTCACTTCAAATCAAGAGACTGTCCAGCCGGTTGGCGGCAGCATCATGCTGTGGGCTCATCTCAAGCCAACCCATTGGAAACCCATTCTGCTGCAGACAAAGGTCAAAGGTCAGCCCCACCTGCAGTGAAATATGCGCCGTCGGTCGCAGCTTGGTGCCGTGCAGCTCCACGAACCCGTCTCGACCCAGGAAGTGGACGGTGGAGATTTTGTCGCACGTGTTGCCGTAGTAACCAGGTATGCAGCGGCAGATGGGTTCCCCGGCAACCACCAGGCACTGGGCACCGTTCTGGCACTCTGATTGGTCGCAGGGGCTGGTCTGCAGCAAGATCATTGGTGGAGGGTTCTCACAGAACAGCCCACTGGGGGACAGGGGGCAGGAAGTGAGGTTGGACATTTCAGAATAAAGCAGATAAATTATAAAAAGGTTTTAAAGAAGTTTTCAAACTTTGGAGATAAAAAGAAATGAAATTAAAAGTTTTAATTCACTATTTTATATCATTTATTACTGTTACTAATATCTGTGATAGTCTTTTATATTGAACAACAGCGACAAGGTAACAGAAACACTGTGTGCCGTGGTGGCGTAGCGGTCAGCGCGACCCACATTTAGAGGCCTTGAGTCCTGAACGCGGCCGTCGCAGGTTCGACTCCCGGACCCGGCGATATTTGCCGCATGTCTTCCCCCTCACTACCCCCTTCATGTCAGCCTACAGTCTAATAAGGGGCACTAGAGCCACAAAAAGCCCCCTGGTGGGGAAACAAAAAAAGTTAACAAAAACACAAAATCATTTTCTGTTTTGTAATGTTTCTTACATACAAAGGAGTTTTTTTACAACCACTGGAAAAACAAAGTTATAACATTGTAACTTTATTCTCTTTATTTTAACTTCATTCTTACATGACTTTATTGTCATATTTTTTATTTTAATCATTTAATTTTTGGTAGTATTGTCCTAATACCAGTGCTACAAAGTAAAAAAAAATAATGTTTCTACCAAGTTTTCTGACATTTATTAAATATAAATAATTTGGTTAATTTTAACTGTCCGAAAACAAGAAAAGATCAGATTAACTTCAGAAAGAGAGAAAATGTGTCTGTTTATTATCTTTAAATATCTGGTTTTAACTATAAATAAAATGTAGACTTTTAATCAAATGTTAGATTTCACTTTACTATCAAACTTTGCAGTTTGGTAGTAAAGTAGTTTTACATAAAAATCTCCTTGAAACACGTCACTGAAACCCTGATCGGTTTCTGAAAGTTCAATTAGATGCAATTTAAAATAAAATACAGTAAAAATATTTAGAAAAACAAATAAAACTTTTAATTTGAACCACAAAATCCTTAATTTCTCTGCTTCTCTCTCCACCAGTCGCTGATGAATTAGTTTCACTCTCACCAGCTGTAATTAAGCACATGGTGCTGTGCGCGCACACACACCCACACACACACACCCCTACATGCCCCCCCCACCCACACACACAGGCTCACCTGAAGCCCTCCTTGCAGACGCAGGTGTATCCGTTGACGGCGTCCACGCACTCGGCTCCATGCTGGCATTTGTTCTCCAGACAGTCGTCGAAGTCCAGCTCGCAGCGCTGGCCCACGAAGCCCGGCGGACACTCGCACCTGGTTACACACCAGAAGGTCAAAGGTCAATCATCAGCCAGCATCGGTGGATGAGAAAACACAATGTCTGAGGAGAAGTTTCTCTTTACTGTGGATTTTCTATAGTTCTGATCCGACTATACAGCCGGGTCGGGTCAAACGTACGACCATTTTATAAAATGGCGAAACGCAACTGATGCTGACTCCAAAACAAGTGCAACAGAAAAACGATCCAGAGAAATGGATGCAAAAGGAAAAATAGCAAAAATGTCAAAAACAGCATAAATCACGGCTGACGCCACCAAACTGGAGTCCTCCAGGCCACTAGGGGGAGTCGACAACCAAACTGTACGGAACTAGAACTTCAGTGAAGACAGGAAGTCCAGAAGAAAGTTGGAGAAAGAAAAAAAAGTTTTATCTTTTACAATTTTATAGCAGAGCAGCATTTATCCAAAGGTAATAAAATTGATTAAAGTCCCGATTTTCTCCTTCCGACAACATGAAGGACGTTCAGATTATCAGGATGACTCCAAACATAATCAGACATTTTCCTCCAATCTATAATATCCAACATGACCACTGAGGTCAAACGAGGTCGCAGCCTGTTGAACGACAGCCAATCAGAAAGCGAGGACATGTAAACATGAAGAATCCAAAATACAGGTTGCTTTGTTTGTTTGTTTAATTGTTTGTTTGTTTGCGTAATTCTTGTTTTGATCTCCTTTTGATCTCGTTTTGACGAGATCAAAAGGAGATCAAAGATTTGACCCTGCAGAGATTTGAACTCTGGAATTAAGTTCCTGTATGTAAACTTCTGATCCACCCCGTTTTGTTCTGAGGAAAGTAAAACAGGAAGTGACCTCACTGCTCCAGCTTCTCCTCCAGGACATGACCTTGGTGACCTTTGACCCCTCGTGGAGCCAGCCTCACCTGTAGCCGCGGCCGACTTGGACGCACTTGGAGTCGTGCTGACACGGGTCGAAGCCGGCGAGACACGGGTCCACCACCTCGTCACACAGGTCACCTGGGGTCAGAGAGACTCAGGGGTCAAAGGTCAGAGGCTTCACAGAGCAGCAACTCTGCGTGACCGCTTCCAATTTCAGCTGCTGGGGACACCAACATGTCCAAAGGGTCAAAGGTCAACAGACAGGAAGTTGGACCTGAGGAAAAATCTTTCAGGAATAGTTCAGGAACTTTTGACTTTTTTTTCCAACTTCCTGGATTTTAGCTAATTGAGATTCTGATGATGGACAGAAACCCGACCTCTGACCCCAGACCTGCTGGTGTGACCTGGAACTGCTAAATGTGTGTGTGTGTGTGTGTACCGCTGTAGTTGGGCGGACACAGACAGGTGTAGTTGTTGACGCCGTCGATGCAGGTGGAGTTGTTCTCACAATCGTTATCGTCGCAATCGTCAGGATTTATCTCACAGCGCCGACCCTCGAAGCCTGGCGGACACACACAGCTGCACACACACACAAGTTTTTATTTCTACCAGGGCTGGACGATACGGCTGTACAACTGATATTAGTGTTTCATATCAGCCGATATCGATAATTATTGATAATATTTTGTCCTGTAACACTGAATGCTGCCACCTGGTGGCGTTACTGCTCCTGGTTTATCTTCATTTTTCTCTCCACATCGTTGTTTTTCATTTCGTAGTCGTTACTGAGGAACGATTCACTAACGCAGTTACTCTACAGGTTGTTGCTAGGCAACCAAAAAAAACGAGTGAGTGAGTTAGTTGATGCTACCAGCTAGCTTAGCTCACATTGAGAGGCCTATCCTCTGCCTACATCTCCCAGAATGCTTTGCGGTTCAGGATCAGAGTTCAGTGAATATTTTATCAGATGGATTATCTATTCAAAATAAAATTCAAAAATACTTTATTGATTTTTGAATCAGTAATGGATCAGAACCTCTGATTGGTCGACTCCGAGCCTTACCTGAACTGGTCGTCCCGTCCAGGTGGGATGTGGCAGGTTCCTCCATTATGACACGGGAAGCTGATGCAGGCGTTGATCGCAACCTCACAGTCCTGACCCTGAGAGACGGGAGGGAAGTGGCGTTAGCAGCAGCTTCCTCCGCTTCTTCATCCAGAATCTCATATTTTCCGTCCACATGATCTTTATTCACATCTTTGTTCTGGTTCTGGTTTCAATTCAGTTTTTCCTCTCTGCTGTCGCCCCCTGTTGGTCCCAGAGGGACTTGACTCCAACGTTCTGAGTTCAGACTTTAACGTCTTCCAGAAAGGCTAATAAACGTTTCAGGTTTGATAAAGTGCTTGGAGTTGGTCCAGAAGCTCAGGCAGCCCATGAAACTCATAACAAAGATTAATGAGGCCATAAATCACAGAGATATGGTAAAATATTCTCTGGACTATCAGGGAAAACATGAGTTCAGTTAAACACATGAGCCGTTATGAAGCAGAAGCTGCACATTTTAAACTCTTATTTTGAAAATCAAACATCCACTTTCATTACAGTTTTACTTCTGAGAGAAAAAGGAAAAATACTGTTTTCTAAAATATGTTGGATTAACTCTTATTCTGAAAGTCCATGTGAATCAGTTAATATGATTCTTTATGGATCTTCGTCTTTTGCTTGAATTTGACCTGCAAAGGACAGAGACTCCTTTATGTAGAGGACCTGTGAGCTTTATTTTGAAAGGTCAACTGCAGTTGATGTGTTGTGTTTAGATCAATTGATAAAGTTGAACCAAATCCCTCAATAATCAAGCAATGAGAGATTAAAGCTTTTAATCTGAAAGGTATGAATGTCCCTCTAATGACATCATTCTCACAAATTAAATTAGGAAAGTTTATAGATACAGTACAGATATGACTAAAACCTAACATTAAACATGAACTGTAGAAAGTTACAGGAATAAAACTGTAACGCTGCACAGATCCGTAGGAATGATAAAAATTCTGTTTTTTTAAGCAAAAATTTATTTGGATAATCATTCTGCTCTGAAAAACATAAAACTGCCAGAATTTACCAGATATCATCAGGAAATTATCATTAAACAGCTTAAATTATTCTGAAATAATTCAAGTTCCAACATTTTTGAGCAAAAAGCTTAAAAAGAAACATGAGTGATCAGAAAAGTTAGGATGAAAACTTTACAGACGAATGTGAAGAAAACCCAGAATTAGCAGATTATGTTGGATTATGAATGTTTGATTGCCATGGACTAAATATTTTACTGGAAATTATTAGCGGATCCTTGTTGATGTAAAAACAGTTTTCTGTCAATAATTTGCATTTTGCTTTGACCAAAATGTGAAACTGATTAGAATCCATCAGTGGAACCTCAATAATCTGAGTTCATCAACGTTTAACATGTAACTTCAGAACGTTTTGTCCCAATACAGAGCGAGAGCTGTCAGCTAACAGGCTAACAGTTTCTCACCTTGAACCCGAACGGACAGGTGCAGCGGTAGGAGCCTGCAGCGCCGGAGACGCAGGTGCCGTTGTTCCTGCAGGGAGCTGACAGGCAGGGGGCGCACTTCGACATCAGGCTGATGTCCACAGGACCTGGATGTTACGGGAAGAGGAAGATCAGAGCTGCAACCACAGGAAACGGGAAAACGCTCCGTCTGCTCAGCGAATGGAAAGAGGAACGTATCCTGCTTCAGTTAAACTTATCAACATCTTTAATCCTGGAAACATCTGGAATAAAGTTCTACATTTTCTATCTAGAGAAAAATACATAACCAGCCTCATCGTTGCTGAAGGAAAACATTTGGAGTCGTGTTGCTTTTTACTGAATTGAAGGTTTGGAAAACAAAAATTGGGAAATTCGGGAATGCCGCTAATGGGCGGAGCTAAGCTACAAGCTCTGGGATTGGTCAGAAGTTTATGAGCCTGTTTAATGCAGAAATGTTTCTCTTCTACTGGTCCAGTTCCACTTCCCTGTTTTTGAACTGCAGGCAACATGAAAATGGAGCTTTTATCCGACGCGGTGAGGAATTACGTAGATTTTTACGATTTTTCGCTAAATGAGTCCAAACACCTCACCTTTACACTGGAACCTGTTGAGCGGCGTGGTGAGCAGCAGCCTGTCGGCCATGTCTGCAGGTCCGGCACAGCGAGCGATGCCTGTAACAACAGCGCCACACCTGGTCAGATTCGGGCACTACAGCACAGCTGCAGGTGTGCTGACAGCTGATTGGTTACCGGGTTCCTTGAAGCCGGCCTTGACCCACTGAGACAGCCAGCGCAGGTCGCAGTTACAGTACAGCGGGTTGGCGCCGAGGGCCCTGCGCAGCAAACACACCGTCAGAACCAGGTTACACACACACACCTACTGGTCCCGGTGAATTGTAAGGACACTTTTTCCAAACCAGTCACAGTGGTGAATTATGGGAGC